>WYDI02020628.1:0-39213 GCA_009867235.2 Psittacus erithacus | reverse complement strand
ATTATAGATGCTGGCAACTGACTGGGTGTGTTGGGATGGAATGATGCCCCCCTCCCCCAACACATCTAGTTTAAAGCTTCCCTGACCAGCCTGGCAAGCCTCCAACCAAAACCGCTCTTCCCCTTCGTTGTCAGACCAGCTCCACCAGCCCCAGTAGACCTGGCCTACTAAACTAAGTCCCATGTTCTAGATACCCAAACCCTGACTATGGCATCAACCCCTGACTATGGCACCATTGTCTTCTTACATGCAGAAAGCATTGTCTCCTCACCCTATACTAGGTGACCCATGGGCTGTTTCTACGAAATGCTTTTTGTTGTTTTTGTTGTTTGTTTCTTTTTTCTGCAGAACATGGGAAAAAACTTTCAGCAAAGGAAAAGCAGTCCAGAAAGCTGAATTTCCCCTCTCACACCTGGCACAGAGGCACATTGCTGCTGCCACTGCTACCACTCCCACATCAGGTGATTTAGGAAGGACTGGAGGCATGCTTCATATTAGTGATAGGGCAAGGGGGATTGGATTTAAAATGAAAGAGGGAGATTTACATTAGATATTAGGAAGTTCTTCACTATAAAGGTGGAACAGGTTGCCCACAGAAGCTGTAGCTGCCCCATCCCTGGAAGTGTTCAAAGCCAGTTTGGACAGGGCTTTGAGTAACCTGGTCTAGTGGAAGATGTCTCTGCCCACGGCAGGGAGTTGGAACTGGATGAGCTTTAAGGTTCCCCCAACCCAAACCATTTTGTGATTCTATGATTCATCATGAACGTGATGGTCAAAAGCAGAAGGGAGACATATTTCAAAACTGTTTTCTATCTTGTGCAGGTACCATAACGAGACCAAACCAGCAAAGGAATAAGTTATTTCATGTGTAAGTTGATAGGAATACTCAAAGCTTCCCCAGTTACAGCAAGGTTACTGCAGTCCTACATATCCAGTAGGAAGCCCACAGCAGTCTAAAATATAGAAAGCTGGATGAAGAAAAGGTGAAAGGGAAAGTCAGTAAAAAGAAGGATTCAAAGATACTCTTTAAAAATGCTACATCATGACTTCAGAACTTGCACTTTATTGATCAGCAGTCAGGGATTTGCTTGTTCATTCCTCCCACATCTTGCAGAGCTTCTCCACAGATGATCATTAAATGTGGTGTTTAATAGAATTAAAATCAAACTAATGCCTCCATGTAGAGCTTTTTATCTTGTTTTGCTATTCACCCAGGACATAAATAAGGTAAGCAGATAAGGACAGCCATCATAATGAAATATGGGCAGAGGGATTGGCTTCAGAAAATATTTAATTGCTGTGCTTAATTATTAAAATGGATTTAGATTTAAATTTGAAGAAATTGTCTGTTTCCTAAGGATTAAAGAAGGTATTTACACACCTCACTGTTCTTCTCTTTACAGCTCTTCAGTTATAGGTTCTCAGCTATTTTTTCTATTTGGCTTCAGAAAAATTATGAAAGGTGAAATTAATCATGATTGACTTTAAGTATCTTCAGCAATGACATTTACAGCTGTACTAGTCACACTGAGTTCTGTTTACAGGCTTATCATTAAGGTACAGATCAGCTAATGTACATTGGCGATCTACCTTTCTACAAGATGAACTCTGCTTTTCAAATGTCTTTTGCTCTCTGCTCACAATAAGGAGATGCAAGTAACAGCCCCATGAAAGTTGTCTATATTGCAGACATCTGTATGTGGTCAGATGAATTTCATTCCTATCTCTTTCAATTACATGACTTCAAAGAAGGTTCAATAAATATAACTGCAATTAAAGTGATGGCAGATCATAGAATCATAGAATCTGATCCTGCCCATGCTCTTTTTTTCTATCATGTCTCACCTCGCTCTTTGCTGCTTTCTCTTTATATGTCCCTTTATGCATGAAACAGCCTCTTGGAATTAATTTAAAAGGCTACGGATATTTTCCTTTCAATAGTTCTTTCTGGTATTTTGCTCTCGGGAAATCAACAAAAAGATACTTCAAGTGTGTGAAGTATTTTTACCATAAATCTTGTACAAATTCCCACCTTCTAGAGGGAGGATCAAGGTTTATCACATTTTTCTGTAACTAGATCTTGGGGATATTGTATTGCCATTCATATTCATTGGCCAGAAAGTAACATTTATTTTCTGCATTTTACTCCAGGCAAAGCCCTGATCCTGCTACTGTATACACCTATTCTTAACTGTGCATAGCTGTGCAGTCCAGCCACTGCAAACTGGTTCATATGTTGTGCTCCTTAGTGTACACAGAACACAGTTATACTCTTTCAATTTTTAAAATTACTAGTGTTTTTCATTACTATCAAAGATAAGATGTGCTGTAGAGTATCATGTGCTGGATACACACGCAGAATTTCTGAGACCAAATGACTGATTCAGGACAGTTCCTGTTGTTGAGGAAGCCAGAACAGTTGAATGAACCCTTCAGATTTCTCCCAAACAAGATACTGAAATGGGAAAACCAGCAACAGTATGCATTTCTGAAGAAATAATGTCACATGACACGCAATTCACATGCCCTTACTCATTTATTGACGTTTTATTATATTATCATCTCAATGTTGTGCCATGACCTTTCATATAATTTTTAGCCAATAATCCTCATAATATACCAGGCACGTGTATCATCTCTACCCCGGGCTGCCCTTGGCAACAAAGGCAGCTGAGTATTTCAGAGGGTGGCTCACTAATAGCTTTCTGCCCTGTAGATTTCATCTCACCCAAATACAGATGTCTATATTTTAGATGTCAACAGCTGAGCAAATAAACTTATGCAGTTTTCCTAGTTATTGGAGAGACATAGATATTCTAAACTATGAGTTATCTGACCTATTCCATGTATCTGCTTTAGGATAAGAGGATTTTCATTTTGTATTCTATTAAGAATATTAAGTTGAACTTCAAGAAAGATAAATCAGTATTACAGTAATGAGCTCAGGTGAAGTTCAGTTGGGCAGGAGATGCCTCCTACTTTCATAATTTTTCCTCCTAGATAAAATTCAGTTCTCTCTTCCCACTTTACAATTCTTCTTTGTGATAAAACAAAACAAAAAATGAGAGGTATGTGAATGATGAGAGTACCTAATGGCAACATGCTGCTTTTAAATAACCACATAGATAATATTAGTGTATAGAGTAACCCATAATCTTCTTGGCTGAATAGAGATGAACAGATCATTAAAACATCATTAAATTCAACTGCTTGTAGCTGAAAGAAGATCAATGGCTGATATGCTGCAACACAGATTCTCTTTCTTTCTCTTGGAGTGTGCATACAACTCTGTAAATCTAGACAAGCAAAGATTTGGGATTTTTTTTTATTCTTGGTCTTGTTTTAATTATTGCTTCCAATCAGAACTATTAGAATTGTACTGTCTCTCTTTAACTGTTTGCAGCTGAAATTGCTTTCTAAGGCTGAAAGTTTAGAAAAGTGTGGTTTATTCAATTTTGCTTACTCACCTAAAAAGAATGCTGAGCCTGGAAAGACAGACTTGCAAGAGGATAATAATAATAATAGTACACCCTTATGAACTCATGCTATCATGATGTTTACAACACAGCATAGAAAGAAATGATTTGCACAAGCTACTGAAGAGGATCCAGCAGAGGGTCACGAGGATGATCAAGGGTCTGGAGCATCTCTATTATGAGGAGAGATTGCGGGAGCTGGGCCTGTTTAGTCTAGAGAAGAGAAGACTGAGAGAGGATCTCATTAATGCATATAAATATCTCAAAAGCAGATTCCATGAGGATGGTGTCAAACTCTTTTCAGTGGTGCCCAATGACAGGATGAGGAGCAATGGCCAGAAATTAAAACACAGGAAGTTTCAATAAGAGGAAGAACTTCTTTGTGTTGAGGGTAGCAGAGCACTGGAACAGGCTACCTAGGGAGGTTATGAAGTACCCCTCTCTGTAGACATTCAAAAACTACCTGAACATGTTCCTGTGCGACCTGTGTAACCTGCTCTGGATGGCCTTGCCTTAGCCTGAAGCACTCAACCACTCTTAAGAACATTTTGACCACTGTTTAGTCTAAGTAAGGGACAAGAGTTCATATTTTCTTCATATACATAACATTAAAAGAATAGTTGCTGTTTTCAGTTAGAGTACCCATCCATCTAGGCATCATAAAACCTTCCTTTTAAAACCTACACTGGAAGATAATTTTTCTTCATAGATGGTATCAACTGCAATGTCTAAGAGAAACAGTTATGTAAGGATTGTGCTTTTAAACTACAACAAAATATCACCTCTGCACAGGTTTATAAATAGGGATTTCAGTCACCGTACTCCTATTCATCAAATCTTTTCTGTTTATGTCTTGCTAATGACACAACCATGCATGGTATACTTTTGATCCCCTTGGATTTTAGGGATAAGGACATAGCTCATACCCTTCTGACTCATCAGCAAGGGCATTGCCTGCGTACAAAGATCTTCTTAAAATACATGGGAGCTTCAGTAAGGCAAGGAATGTGAAAAAAGCACCAAAGCATCTCTGTGCTTATTGGTAACTCTCTGCATGAAGGAAAGAATAAGCAAAAAGTTCCTGGCAGCATAGCAGTTAAAAAAAAATAGCCAACAACTACTCACTTGTAAGAAGAAGACTGGAATTGAGATTAATATACAAAAGTGGTGGAGTGGTTTGTTTTGAGGTGGTTTCTTTTGGCTTTTTTTCAAGTAACTTTTAAAAGAGTCCAAATCTTGCAATCTTGTAGGCTGTTACCACTCAATAAGCATTTAAATGACTAATCTTCTGAGGACCTTAAGACCAATTGAAACAAGAACTTTAAAGAGAGGCATTCCTGTAGAAGAACATTTGATAATGCATTTAAGTAAGATTTTAATAATGAAGGACACTTATTAATCCTGAAACATTGTTGCAGGCTTTAGACACTGAATACATTATGTAAGCATTAATTCTCAAAGCAATAATACTTTGCCATTTTCCTCTGGTTACTGAAAACCTGTGGCCAGATTCTCCACTAATTTTAAATGGTGCTGGTCAATGTGCAGAAGTGGTGGTTCCAAGGGTATATGGGACCTTTCTTTTTTCTCTTTTTCTTTTCTGTGACAACGCTGCAGGTCTGTCCTGTTTAGGCTCTCTGATTCTGGTGCTTCAGACCTATACATGTTCTAAATGTTCTCTGTTTTAAGATAATTTGACCTTGCATTTAAATGAAGGGGCAAGACAACCTGAACCAGTTTCTCTAGTTATAAACAGACTTGCAATTTGCAAACAGCCACCCTGACAGCAGTGTTTGCTATGACTGTGACCCTGATGTTTCCTCAAGCCTGCCAGTGGAACTCAGCGTGGGACTGAGCAAGAATCAGAAAAGCAAAATGCTAGTCTTTTCTGAATCATTTCTTCTTGATTGAAACAGGTTAAGAAGCACTTAGAGAACTAGACCTGCTAATAGATCTGAGGGTTACAAAGCCTTCAGAAAATGAGATGCCTAACCACACATCCACTGCTGATAGAGGGATCATATACATCCTAACTCAACTGTGTAAAATTGGAAGTGAGAAGAAAAAAGAAAGGATATCAATCCTTGACATCTCTATTACTACAGTATTTATAAGCACACTCACTATAGCACTATGTTGTGTATAATGTATTGAGTAGTATTCCAAAATGAAGAGTACTGCATTTCATTCCTTTACTTCCTTCCAAGCCTCCAGTTAAAGTACATGTTTTGTAATGTTTTCATGTTTCTTGATCCTTTGATCCAGAAAAGTCTCCTGAAAACTTGCTCCAATCACTTTTGTTTTGAAGAAAAATGCCAAACAGGGGCTGTTACAGTTCCCTAGGATTTTGTGCCTCTTGGCTTGTAATTTTTTTTTAGAATACAGTTCTTCCCTATTCATTGATTATAGTCACTGTAATTGCTGGTATAAATGTACATGGCACAGCTTTTACAGCCAACACATTATTTTTGCCTTCATGAAGACTGTAGGAACAAGGGGTGGAGATTTTCCTACACAATACTGGATAATTAAATTGATGATTAAACAGATAGAAGACACTGTAGAAGTATTTAGAATTCTTCCACTGTTTCCTCTGTGGTTTAGGACCACAATGTTCCTAGCGTGTTGCATCTAAACTTCTTTTTCTTTAAAGACTGCTTACTTTTGCCTCTGTACTCTGCAAATTCTGATTAAGTACAGCATGGGATATTTACCAGAATTAGTATTCTTAACCATCCAACTCGTCCTTATTACCCCATCCAGTTTTAGTTAGCCTACATCAATCTTTTGTTCTCCCAGACCTAGGAATCTGCATCTGCATGCCATTTCTGTCAGCATGGCTTTGATTCTCTAATGTCCTCCTTAGCTTCAGCTGTTTTCTGTAATCTGGAAACATATTTGGCAGTGTAGAGAAGAATGAACACTTCCAGTCACATCCAGTAACACGTCCAATTTGCAGGCTGACCTAGCTCCTCATTCCCAGTAAACAGATGTGATATCTGGCCAATGGGGAAAGCAAAACAGCAATACACACTGAACTCCTATATGGTCCCAGTTTGTTAGCCCCAATAGGGAAAGGATTTTTCAGATCTGATGAAGATTCTGAGACTTTAGGGGTCTTCCTGTTACTAAGTATTGTCTCCGTCATGTTGATAGGTTACAGACATTCTCTTCTGTCTTATTTGTGTTACAGTTAGAAAAGGATAAGATTTATTTTGGTGGAGAGTAAAAAGACTGAAAAATGTAGTTGAGAGGAATGGGATGAGACTCGGGCAGTTTCCCTAATTGTCAAAAAAAGTGAAGGAAACATGAAACATTTGTTAGAACTCAAATATTTTATTTTGACATTCTGAGAGCAAAACCGTTCTTCTTGGTTTTAAAGACATTATTTGTTTAGAAACAAACAGTTTTTTTCAAAAGGGTTAAATACTGCCTTTTTAACATTCCATTTTAAGCTGAGTGTTTTATTTTGGATGAACTCCAGCTGCAGTTTCATGGTTTTATTTCTATTTTGCTTGTTTCACAACAAAGCATGAAATAAGGCTGTTTCTTCTCTCCTCTGCAGACAAGACAGATTAAGGGCCCGGGAAAAAATACTGCAACAATTTTGTAGAGATTTAAGAGCTACAGCAATGAACTAAACAAGCTGAGATATACTTGACTATATATAGCATCTACAGTGTGTTGAAATAGTCACCCTGTTCTCTCTTTACAGTCAACAGAGGTCAAATGATTATAAATAATGTTTCCTAGAGAGTAGTGCATCTCTTCATCAGGCAGACCTCTAACATAGGATGATCACACTATCATCTCCCATTTTTCTTCAGTGACTACAAGGGGATGAGAGAAAACTGCCTCAACTGTAGAAGATATTACCAAAGTATGAAGGCAAGATGTTACTCCCACACTTCCCTTAACCTGCTAAAGTTGCAGCGCGCAATGTAGTGAGGCATGACCTCCTGATAAGGAATACCAATTTGAATCCCAATCAGCAGGAATAGGGTAATTACTTTTTGTAAGGATACAGAAATAAGGATAGAAATAAAACGTAAGCTAATAAACACTACATGGTGTCAGGACACAGTAAGAAGAAGGATAACTAGACACTGGAAACTTAAAAGCAGTGCTGAGAAGCTAGTTTTGCCTTTTCTGTGTTTTGCTATCTGATTTTCTCAACTGGATCAGATGTACCTTGCAAAATATAGGCAAAATATGGGACTCTGGCTCTGTGGTGTAGAAATTATTCATTCAGAAAAAGAAAAATCTCCATAATTAATGGGGAAATAAATAAATTTTGCAATAAATCTTCCATCTTCTGTGAAAGATTGTGAAATGGTCAACTGAACTGTTTTTACAAGATGTGTTATGGTTCATTGTGAGTTTAAAGACAAAACTTTTATTCCTTGTGATATAAATGTATTTTCAGGAACTGTTTACATGCTGAGTTTTATGGGCTAAATATGTTAGAATGACTCACGCTGAAGATATTCATTTGGGCAGACAGTAACTTTTAGAAACATTTAGTATTTCTTAGTCTTTACTAAAATAGTTGGCCCTTAAATGACTTAGATGTGAAAATGGACTCTAATAATAACTGATGTAGGCTATAACAAGTAAATACTAATGACATTCTCTTTTCGAGTGGTGCAAATATTATTGTAAACATACATATTTATGTTAAGGTTTTAAAATGTATTAACTTATTTTTTTTTTAGATGGACATATGCTAATGTGTATTTCATATGAGAAAATGTTCAAAAGAAAATTAGCCAGTGGATGAGGATTTTCAAGTTACTTCATTGTATCTAGATATATTGCTTCAATCAGGGCTAGTATTTCAAAGCTGTCTGGCTCAACCATGAATTCATCTCACATTCAAAATTGACAGAGATGATGTCACCCTCACCTTTAAGTGTTTGAAAACTGCATTTCTATTTAATATTAAATGTGGCTTTTATTATTTTTATTATTATTTTATTATTATTATATCCCTCTACTTAAATAATAATTTATTTTATTTTAATTTTTAGACCCTATTCTGTGTATACCTATTTTGCAGGTAATAATATTCCACAAGAAATTCCCCTGGATTTCCACTGGAGACTTACTTGACTTAATAAAGTTCAGCTTGTACATACACATTCACAGGAACAACATCTATGGGCCTGAGGGCTTTGTGGATCAGCAAATATTCATTTGATTCCATTCAAGAAAATGCTTGTATCCATTTTAATATTTTCATAAAATGTTGTGTTTTCCTAGAAGAATTTTATACATTCAAATTCTTTTTTACTATTTTTGACATAAGCATTGAAATGCCTTCCAGAGAAGTAACCTACATTTAGTTGAAATGGCAAAATCTCAGTTTGTTTTCTGTGTGTGAAGAAGTGCATTTTGGGCAGTCTGTGCCTCTTGCAAAGAAATACAGGCTTCCAGAGATAGTCCTGGATTATTGCCAAACTCAGGCCTTCAAAATGCTCTTGGACATGCCCAAAATGTCACCCTTTCTCTGAGACCTGACTGCCCATGTACTGTGGATAGTTGGCTACAGGCAAGCCATCCTTCTTAGTCCCACTGTTGTTGCTTCCAGGTAAACCCTGATCTTGACAGCAGCCAAAAAAAACTCTGGACATTAGATATTGGAAAAAATTATCCTTTTGTCATCTTTTCATCATCCCTTTACAGCCAACGTACATCTAGCCTACATGGTTAATCTTACCAACAAGTAAAGACTAGAACTTTCCAAAAAGGGCTACTTTGACATAATTCTTACAATTTCTGAACAAAATCTTGATGTGATTGTATTATTATTTAGCTTAGTACTCTCATCTATGTAAAATGCAATATCAATCGAATATAGATACCTGACAGAGTGATGCTCTGAAGAACAGCTGAGTTTTGAACCTTTAATGTTAATAAAACTTCCTGTTGTAGTCACTGAATACTGTAGATAATAAACAATGGAAAATGGAAGCTAGCAATGTGAACAGAATATTTAATATATTAGAGAGCAGAATAACCTATTCCAGAGAATTCCATTCTATTCTTTTGTGGTTTGGCAGGGTTTTTAAAATTTTATTTTATTCTATACTCCAACCACTTGTCTTCAGCCGCTGAGAATCACTGCATTTATAATTAAAGCAAAAGTTACTACATCACATGACAATTTTTTTTTCTACTAAATATTTAAAATGATTTTGCTGAAATGTCATTCTTGATATTTTGAAGTTGTTCCATCAAGGGCTGTTTCAAAGAGAAGTAACAGAAAATAACGATGTCAACAAATTTTGTTAGGCAGAAAACTCTGATAAAAGCTATTCATCACTAGGTACATGAATTAGATCAGTCTTATCAAATTATTTCAGTATTTGAGAGCATATGGTATTTCTTGATCAGAGCCAAGCAACATGCCAACAGAATTGCCATTGAAGCTACAGTGTCATCCTAATGACAAGCAAACCTATCTTCAGCTAGTTCATCATCTCACTTGCAATAATCTGTTTCCAGGAAGAAGAAAGCATTTCATATGACATTGCAATTGCTAAAGATATATTAAATGTGGATTGTTATTTCCACAATGCAAGTCCTTTATCAAATAACAAGTGCATACCTCCTGTTCTGAAGTCATTTGCCTGATCTACTTTCTATTCATGGCAAATAAAAATAAGCTGAAGTGTTTTACCACTGTATGTGGTATCTGTAGATAAGAGGGATATTGGACAAAAAGAACTATCTACATGACTGACTATACCTTTTCTTTAAGAATTACAAATATATATATATATATTTATGTATATTCTGAACAGAAGAACTTAACAGTTTGTGAGACTGAGATATCAAGTCTTGGAATTCTCCAAATATCATAAATTATCTTTACAGACATCCACCAGGAATTTTGATGTCAGACCCAAAGACCCATCCCCTGACTTACATATGTAAAAGTTAAGCATTTATTCAGACCTGTTTGTCTAAATTCCTTATATAAGAGTGTTACAAACATTTTCAAACAAAAATTTAACTTCTCCCAACATAGAATGTAGAGCAGCCAAAAAATTACCTTTTAGAGATGCCTCACTCTTATGTCTACAGATAACCCAGGCAGATAATTTGTACTAACAATCTGGCTTTCACATGACTTTTTTGTTTTGGGCTAATACATTCATACAAAACTCATTGCAAAAAAAGTCAGAACATTTCAACTGCTCTGCAACATTTTTTGACCTCCTAACATTCTGTGTTGTCATTCAGTATCCACAGTTTATATGATGACTGTTGAAAAATTCAACAGTTTATAAAATACTGTAACAATGATTACTGGCTAGGCTGGTTATTATTTTACTTGGAAGCTTATCCTGATAGCCAAACACATGCAGAATTAAAATTAAAAATGAGATAATAGTAAGACTGCTTAGTCACTTAATTGAATTACTAAGTGGTAGATTTTGTTTATTTTGGAGACTTATGCCTTTATTTGGCATTTCACAACTGTAGAAAATATGTTGTAACTAGTCATATCAGCTGGCCAAATGGAAACAAATTTGTGCAATTTCCCTTTCTATGCTATTCAGATAACTAGACAAGACATTTCAGTGTCTTTATCTAATTTCATGTGGTGACTCTATAAACAATTTATGGATGAAAAAAGAACACTCTTGTGTCTAGTCAAAAGCTATAGAAGAGCTGTGCAACAAATAGACTCAATCTGTCATAAACTAAGCCCAAACTAATAAATTCATTTTTTTGCATGAGTATTGCCTTAGATTTAACATTAGACAAGTCAGGTAAGGGACATTCCAGACTTTGTCCTAACTAGTGTTGGTTTCTTTTTTCAGGAATCAAGAACCAGTGGAAGTAAGAACATTGCTATCTGCCCTTTTATAACCAATATATTAAAAAGTCAGTTCATCAAATCAAGCTTTCTGGGCTGCAAGTGCACAATCCACAACTGAGTATAGGAGGTAACTGGAATGCAAGTCCCACATTATGACATCTTTTTGTAGGTTCCACATGTGAACTGTCTAATGAATCAATGGAGATTTACTGTTTAAGTACTTTGCTTAAGCAAGGGCACCTAGCATCAATAGAGACAAGGCTGTTAAAGGTATCTGCAAGGTGAGGTCAGATATTTGAAAGACATTTGTACCTTGAATGCCAAAGCAGAGAACACCTACCTTTAGGATATTTCAGATTACATTAGCCACCTTTGTGTCAGCAGCCAAAGCAGGATATTTACTGTTTGTCAGAAGGTATACTAGATGCTTAAGCAGTCAGCTAACAAACATCTCCATCAAGACACTCAACTCCAGGCAACTTATTCTATAGGCCAAATAACTTTCTGAGCATTTTATCACTCATTTTGTCCTATGCTGAGGAAAATATATGCCAAGAGTCTGAGCATAAAGAGCTGATTTCAATATCTTTCATTTTGATATCTCTTACCACTGGCAAAAGCTATGCTGATCTCCTACAAAGTAGAATAAAAGTTTTAGCAAGCAGTAGTCATCTTGTGGAATGGTGGACACCTATGAGACTGGCAGAGCAGGTATTCCCATCCCAGCATAGACTACTGTATAAATATGCTCACAGAACAGAGATGCAAAATCATTTGTGCTGCTAAACTGAGACTTCATTCTCAAATGTCATTACATTACTTGTCAGAAGTTTCTTGGAACCTGGGTTGGGCCATCAGTCATTTTGACTGACATGCATTTACGCATGTTCAGCAGTCCAAGTGGACACTGAAAAAAATAATTTGCCAACATATTTCCCCTCAGTCAGTATAGAAAAGTAGCCTTAGGCTAAAGAGTGAGGCCTTGACCCTGAATGACACTATAAAGGCGCTGATCGCCAATTCCAGCCCTTCCTTTCCCACATGCACTAAAGTCAATAGAATTGATTCTTGTGCCTGAGATCTCTGCATCCGCATTATGGATTTTGAAGCCATGGTTATTGTGCTGCTCACTGTCTGCAGGGCTGATGTGTGATATCTGAGATAGACATCTTTGGGAACATTTTTGAGTCCTCTGACATAAGCTCATATATCTCCTTGGACAGATACTGAGAAAGTAGATTATTTTTTCCCTAGAATCCTTAGATTTACTGTCTTAGCCTAGCCATTTCTTATTTTGTAATATGCACACCTTTCATACTACTCAGAATTGACAATGCTATAAAGATTCCTTAGACCATTGTTATTACATTCTTTGAGACTACATATTATCTTTGGACCTTGTATTGGGCTGTTTGGTCTCAAAGACAGGGATTGCTATTATAGTTCTTGTATTTGGATGAACACTCGACTGTTAGCACCTCTAAAGACGTAATTGCTGCTGCTTTAATACTTTCAGTGATGAAACCTCTAAAAAGATACTTCCAAATTGTGACGTCAGGCTGGCCACAGAAATGGGGCAAAACTTTATCTAAAATACTAATGAATATTTTAGCAAGACACACAAATTTTATCTCTCCTGACAGTTCAAGGTCCAATGTCAGGAAAAAAGCACCAAAGAAGAAAAAAATAGCTCAATATCAGTGCCACAGCCTGTTCCTTTATTGCCCTGCCCCATTCGAGTGCAACACAATGAGTGAGACCACTGGAATGTTTTTGTCTGCATCATTAAACATCATTCATGTATGTTTAATGATGCGGACAAAATCATGTGGCTTTGGACAATCTCTTGTCCAGCCAATGCTTTGACCTGTCAGGTCCCAAACAAAGCATGGGCCATGCTGTGGAGCAAGCATGAGCTAACAACTATTCCCAAAAGGCTGTTGTGGAGGAGCAAGGGTAAAAGGGTTAGAGACACACTGATGCCACCATTCCTGTGTTAATTCATCTTAGGGCACAGAGGAATACCTCCGTCAGGATCTGGAGCACGCTGCCCCCATCCTAAGAGAAGTACTTGCTGTGCTTAAGTCTCTCATTCAAGAGTGTAACACCTGGTTGGCCCTAGGACCCACATATTTAATTATGGAAAGAAAGGTAAAAGATATCATACGCCATTCATATAGCTTTATTCAGGACAAAATTTAGTTCACCTCACCTATATAATAGATGGCTTTTTCTCATATGGTTAACTATTTAGGCTGACTATATCCTCGCTGTGAAAATATAAATATTTCCTAGAAGGGAACCATTGCAACATAGACCGCTGCTGGAAATGCACAGGTTGTCTTTCATGGCTGACACTAAAGCCTGGACAGTTTAAGTTAGATGTGGTGAATTTCACCTTTATGATTTCATCCTTTTCTATTGCAGCCAAAGGGCAATTTGCTGTGAGTGTAACTTCTGTTTTTTTAAAGGGCATAGCTCTTTTTGCTTTATGTCTCTACTAATGCTTTTGGAGTTTGCTCTGTTTGTCTTTCAAGGCTTTTAATTACATTTGCTTGCTTGTTTCCTTTCTGAGGGTAAAATAACAGGTGTCTTCCTTACATGGAAAATAACTGCTGAAGAAGTAGAAGAAAATGACAGCTGCAAAACCTTAGGTCTCAGTCATGCAGTTCATGCAGCCCTCCTATTATTCCTCAAACAAAAGGAGATAACAATTCAGAAAAGGGACAGCATAGTACCTGCTGGCAGTCTTCTTTAGCTAGGACCTAAGACAACACTTTCAAAAGCAAAGTGGCAAAAAAGAAGTCTTTTTGAAAAAAATATTTTTATTAACACTGTGATAAGCATTGTTTTTTTTATCAACTTGGAACCCACAGGGCTTAATCCAACAGTCACTTTCAACATAAGCCCAACTATGCAAACAAAAAGCGTTGCAATGGTAGTTTCATTTTCCTTTTCTTTTCCTTTTTAATTCAAAGAAACAGCTGTACATGTGTGAGTCTCTGCATGTGTGAGACTTCCCGTGTCTTAAGCCTTATCTTTTCCAGCAGTTAGAACAACTTACAGAGCTGTGCTATTTTTAGTTCAGTACTTGGAAACATTTAATGATCTTGAGGATTAACACTTAGTGGAGCTGAAGAGGCTAATTTATTTTCTTTTTTCTTTTCATTTGTACTATTATCATAGATGGGGCTGGTCACTGTCTTCGTGACTGTGGATGCCTAATACCTTTATTTATATAACCACAGATTTCATAGTTTATAGCTTTGTAAGACTAACCATTGGGGGCTGAAATGGTCCAGTCCAGGTTTCTGATTCACAATGATTTCTTTATTTTAACATGAATATTTTAAAAAATAAAATCCATCCCTGAAAACAACAATAAGAAAAAATGAGTTGCTTTGCTCATGTTAAAAAAAAAATAGTCTTTCACCTTCATTCTCTTGCCCTGCTTCTGCAAAGGCTGATATTGAAAGCTGGAGGGCATGTAAGGGCAAGAAAGACTGACTTTTCTGTCAGACATGACTTTTTGTCTTTTTTCTGAATTATGTCCCAGTTTGAGCAACATAAAAAGCTCTGAAATATCACCATCTGCATATAGACAGGAGAAAACATTAAACAATCTGGATCTAAGGACCCTAAATTCAGGAGGACATTCCAGTGCTCACCCAAAATGATTTAACATCCAAGGCATTCCAGACACCAAAGGAGGAGGCAGCTTTTCTCCAGCTCCATCTGTCTCAAGTTTTTCTGCCTTTTATGTCTTAGCCTATGACATAGAAGCTTAGACCTCAGCAAGAGGCCAACCTCAGCATGCAGGATACAAATGAACACCCAAGGAGCAGACTTCAGGGGCAGCGCTAGGTGAGTGCATGCCTCATCCTTGTTGAGCAGCCACAAGAAAATAAAGTGTCTGAAGAGAACAGCAAGGAGTGAACTTAAGTCTACACTCTTGTGATTAAGAGAGACTGAAAAGAGAGAGTTATGGGGCTGCAGTTCCTGCCATCTTTCATTATTTCACCATCATTTGCAAAATTCATAAGCAATCCTTCTAGAAAATGGTCCCCCTGTCTCCTCAGTGCAGGAAACACTTCCATTCTCTGAACACCACTTTCCAAGGGGCTCCAAGAAATGCTCTGGAAAAGAGACTGAAGCTCATAAGGAATACAGCAGGAAGTCACACTTGCCCTTGATTTATGGCAGAAAACTGGACTCCCTGAATTGGATCTGGAAAAACAGTTTATGACACTGATTTAGGGAAAAAATCCCAAACCAGAAACCCTCAGGTTCTGTGAACTGTCTTCTGGATGGCTTTTTTAATTAACGAGATGCCCCTATCAGTTGGCTGCCCAAAGCTGGACAATATGAACAACCTTTCGAGCTTCAGCTTCACTTCACTTTCTGACATTTTTGAGCAGCACATTGTCAATATCCTTTTCCAGCACAGGTGTGTTTCTTTTTCACTGTCAGTTCTTGACCTGACCTGAGTTAGCTTACAAAAGCTGAAAATTGTCTCCTTTTGTGTCTTCTTAAAGTAAGAATGTATTTGTCTTGGAAGCAAACCGTGTTTTTCTCTCAGTTTTAGGCAGGGGTCCATCCACTGACACTGAACTATATGTAACCTAGCAGCTATCTTAGATGGCAGAGCTCACGTGTTGCAACTCAAGAGTATTTTACTGCAGCTAGCTTAAAGAGAGGATCATCAGAGTTTTCATATAGTTTGCTGCCAGAAAAAAATACTTGCACATAGGTTTGTACTTTTCTGAAAAACTCTCTTTTTCACAGTTAACCTTATTATACCTCTTGCTGAAAGTTTATAGAATTGTTATTGTATATGTTATTAGAAACAAAGCATTAGAAGCATCAGCCTTCCTACTTCGCAGGGTTCTTTTAAGAAGCCCTGCTTATTCTAATATAATTATATATTTGTGTGACAAGTAGTATTTTAATATTGTTGGGTATGAAATTCAAAAGAACAAAGTGCCAAAAAAAACCTCAGGAAAAATAAATCAACACAAGATTAAATTCTTATACATGTTCTTCTTTAGGAAAAAAAAAATAGGATGATCTTGCGGACAATTTGTGACACTGAATTAAATAATTAAAAGACATCTATATGGTTTTCTAATACAACAAAACCTATACTCGTTTCAGCACTTTTCATACGTCTAAACATCAGGGTTTAAGCATAAGGTTTTTTTCCTGATCTCTCTAGTCAACAGAGACAGAGGTTTCTCCATGTGAGCCAGAGTTAGATTAGGTGTCTCTTCTCATTGATTTCTGAGGAAGCCTCACTTCTGCTGCACAGAGCATCAGTTTAGTCATCTGACTTGATTGCAAGGATAGCTGGGATGAATGCTCCCAGCTGTCACTCCGCAGGAGGACTAGATTATTGCTCAGGAAAAATCAAAAGATCATGAAGTTTTCAGACCATGAAAGAGGACGGAATACAAACTGCAAATCCATGCTCATTGGATAGGATTCTAGTACGCAAATTGGAGACATTTAAAATTATTATGTTTAATGTAAGCTGGATGTCTAGGTGCACCTTACAGTCACCATAGACAGATGACATCTCCAAAGGAGTCACCTCCCCTATCATAGACACTTATATTAGAATGGGGTAAATAGTATTTGTTTCATCAGCTCCAGAAAAGATCAAGAATAAGTACTTAGGCTTGAATAGTGATCGCAAAATGCAAGTGCCACTAATGTGGCGGAAAGGCTTTGGTACAAATTTGATCCTTGTTTCCTCTCCTGCTTTCACGCACTACCCACACATAGTTCAGAGTCAATAGCCAGTGGGAGCGAGGTGGACAGATATGGGGGGAAGCTATGGGGGTGCAAACTGGACCATTCCAGCTCCCCATAGTTATGCAGAAAGGGCACAGGTTCATTTTTTCTGCTTACGTAGAAAAGCCGTTATGAGTAAGGCAATAAAAGAACAATAAAAATCTAAATTTATGTGAGACCCAGGACTAATCATTAACCCATTTTGCAGTTCTTGTCTGTTTCCCTATACTGATTGTACCTTGACAGCAACATAAGGAAGCAATAAATTGCAGCAAAATTACTTAATAATTGTCAATAATTAATCAAACTAACAAACTACTGTTCCAGGTTCCACTGGACAAATACTTAATTCTTATTGGCCTCATTTCTCCTCTGTAAACCAGAAATAGAAGAGTTTCTTTCTGCAGTATATTTAGTTCCTAATTCCTGTGAATGGTCAGTTCTTCAGGGAATGGTCACATGGCATCTGGCACAACAGGAACCTGGTGGTGAATTCAGTTTCCTAGCTACTGCTGCAGTATACATAATGAAGTAATACAAACAACGGTGTTTGTAGAGGTGATGGACCCTGCAAAGCTAGATTACATATTTTACAGAAGGGGCAGATTTATTCCATTTGCCTCATTGATTTTTTTAAGCCTTGTACCAGGAATGCAAATAATAAGAATCTGATTTATGATATAGCAGAACATAGAGAAGTCTTTATCAACATACATATTTAAGAAGATCCCTGGAAGGAAATTTGTGGCTTAAATACACTCTGGTTGTGCAATTGCCCAAAAATCTCAGAAAGCAGTGCTATCTGGTTACACTTCTTCTCGTATATTATGGCTACATAATATATCTGTCTTACTAAACCAAGCAGGACTATGACCTGTTTTCTGGTGTTTAGGCCAAACATCATGCAGAAGACCTTGTCTTTATGATTGAACTCTTTCAACAATTAAAACAACAATGACAAATACAAATTGCCTTTTGGGAATGATCCCTGTAGTTCTGTAACTTGTGAACCACAGCCAGGAGTTGGGTTGGGGACTGCTGCTAGAGGCTGCTGGCCCAGAAAGGCTGCTGCTTAAACTGGGGACAATCTTAAAGGTCTACAGATATACCAATAAAGTTACAGCTTCTTGCAATATTCGTTGCCTTTGTCTAGTTCACTCATGTAGACATAACTCCACGAGAAAGCATTTCTTGCAATAGAGTAAGCAAAACTGTGTTACTGTATATATGGGATAAGTATTACAGATTACAGATGTTTTGATCCATTAGTATGTAATTCAGATAGATCTTCCCTTTTTATCAGAAAAAGCAAAAAACTAGAATTAATGGAAAATGTTTTGCAAGCATATGGTAGTTTACATACACAAGTGTTAAGCCATAGCAGTGAAAGACTAATGAAGAACAGAATTCTTAGTGGCACCAGACTGATGCTAGATTTTCTGCCAATCAAATGCAAAACTGCAAAGCTTGCACTTCACAAAGTTTGAAAGAACATAAACTTAGAGGCAGAAATTGAAAGGAAAGAGTAATATGGAGGTTTCCTGTACTGCTTACCATATTTCAAATAGGCTCAGACGTCTCTTTAAAAATGCATAATACTTCAGCCCTAAGAGAGTGAACAAAGTCTGCTCTAGATCAGAATGGAGGATTGTGATGATCTTTTCTTGCCTTAACATCAACAAATCCTTTAAATAAATGCAGATTTCCATGCAGAGCTTTTGCAGCTTTCAGTTTCTTTCTGCATACATAATGGTTGATTATAGATCTAGCCATTGAATGGTTATTCCATACAGTGGATTTCCTATGGTAATTTTTAAAATAAAAAAATTTAAACATACAGCACTATGACACTTTACATGTCCCAAAGGAGATTTAACAAGTCATCCTTCAAGGAAATTGATGGGTTTCCCTTTTTTTTTTTTTCCCTCTTACAGTCACACTGGTTTTCCCTTGACTAACAATTCCCCAACTATACTGGGTTGGAAAGTACATGCTCTTGTCTAGTTTTGAAAGCTATGCCATCCTGAATGTTTGTCCTTGGTCCTACATAAAAGTCTACAGGGGAAGGCAAGGCTCGGGGAGTAGAGCTGTGTCTGAACACCAAGGGTGGGGTTCATCTTGCATAACTGTACGTATACAAACTTAAGATAGCTACAGGTTTTTATTTTCATGGTCCTGTCACTTCATAGATTCAACACATTTTGCCATTGCATCCAGTTTCTAAGAGGGCACCTTTGGTAACCACTTATACACATAGTTTTCAGATACCTAAATTAAAACAAATAAATCCCACCTACAGTGAACTGGAAACCTCAGAGACTGGGTTTGAAGAGTGCACTTTATAACTGCTGAACTGAGTGACAATGAGGAGAGGAAGGAAAGAACTGCTTTCTGACTGACTCTAAATAAAGCCTTTTTTCCCTTTTGTCAGGCTTTAGCCCTTATTTTTAATGTTTCCATTTTCCAAATGATTTCAAGCCTTTTTAAGGCTTCTGTTATTCAAAACAATCATGACTGTGCTGCTTGAGAAAAGAGGCAGAAACACAGATGTCTGAATCTCCAAGATATAAATTATTTTTCTGGAGAACCTAAGCTCAAAACAGTACATTCAGCTCAAGATACTTCTCTGCTTTTGCCTTTTTTCCTACACATGTTCAACACTTAAAAACAAGCTCCTCTAGACAAGCACAACAGGCTTCTTTGAAGACCATACACTATCCAGGTATAGAAGATCATATATCCACCTTGCCAGGAGTCTTTATTTCTTCTTACTAAATTATTATTTTTTCTTCCTACTAAAGACTAAATGATCAGGAAAGTCTAGAAAAGTCTAGAAGATGTGAAAGTGGCAGAAGGCAAAATTATTCAGTACTTTTTTCCCATTTATTTAGTTGACACAAGACTCTAATCCTAGGAGAGATGGGAAAGAAAGTTAAGAAGAGAGTCAGGAGAAACATGGGAGCTTTTTTTTTGAGTTAAATATCCTTGATTTCAGATAACTTGCAACTGGATGTTGACCCAAGACAGACAAGCTGCACCCTTTTCTTTGAATTTTGCTTGGAGGCTAAGGAGATTATTCAAACCCAAATTCTCAGAGATATATCACAGACAAAAAATGAACTTCCTTAGCAAATCCAAATACTTTGCATTTCATGCAGAAGTGGTTATTGTCAGATTTGAGAATCATTGTAGCCAACAAGTGTACAGCCGAGAGATATTAATAGAATAAAAGCACCAGATGTGTCATTGCTTAAGTATTTTATTGTACATAAATTAGCAAGTGGGGAGAACAAAGGCAGGCATGATATGCTGTCTCCAGTGTAAATGTGAAACTGTCCCCCAAAGGGAGAACCTAATAGGCTCAATTAGGATCTAATTGAGCCTTTTTATGAATTTTAAAGAAATAATCTTTTGCAACTTGCCTGCAGAAGACTC
The DNA here is from genome assembly GCA_009867235.2 of Psittacus erithacus. Classification (NCBI taxonomy): domain Eukaryota; kingdom Metazoa; phylum Chordata; class Aves; order Psittaciformes; family Psittacidae; genus Psittacus; species Psittacus erithacus. The sequence goes on along the minus strand of WYDI02020628.1, from coordinate 18,678 downwards.
ATGGACCATAAACAGCTGATGCTGTCATTGCAATGTGCTGAGAGGCACCTGCTTTCTCTGGGTGGCATTTTTATTACATTTTACATGCTATTAAGCATACAAAAGGCTGTGTAGTTTGAATGATTAAAAAATGATATTTAAAAGTTCACACATTTATTTTTAGAATAGAAGTGAGATCTTTACATGTCAGCTTGTTGTCAGTCCTACTACGGTGATCTGCTGCGGGAGTGTATTCTTACACTATAGTAGATTCTAATTAAATTTCTTTTTCATGTGAAACTCTTTAAACCATGCTTGTGCTTAACCACATCAGATCTGTTAAAATACATGAAGGTTTGATGGGATTAAATTCAATGCAGTATTGGACAGGAGGATTTGTCAAAGCTAGAAATTCATTTCTTCCTTATAATATGAACAGAAAGATAAAATTCTTTTTATGATGGCACTATGCATACAAATCTGACTCAAAACACTGCCATGTCCAACAGCGTTCATAATGTTAATGTTTTTTTGACTAAGTATTCATTTCCTTAATACAATATTGTTAGAGACATCTCCTCCTATTCCTCTGTATTCTGATACCACAGAGATTACTCTGAAAATGAAATAAAATGTTCCATTCACAGAAAGAAATTGGAGACAAAATTCCAGAAATTGGAAATTGGAAAGAAATTCCAGAAGACACAAGTGAAGTGTACCCCTAGGCCTGAAATACAGAGGTGGAAAAGACTCATTGAATTATTCATTTAATCTCTCTACAAAACATAGATATACTAATGTGAAGTTGAAGGAATGAGATGTTTAACCCAAAGGTTGCAAAAGTAAGACAAAATGAAGATGCTTTTTTATAAAAAGGATATATAGTGGAGTATCTGTCAAATGGAGATACATATCACATGGAGTATTTTCTAGATCAGGAGGTCTACAGCTGGAATTGAGATGGAGCCATTGAAGGAACTCAGATTCAGATATTTAGATGCTAGTGTCTGCATGGGGGTCAGTAATCTCTTTTCACAGGCAGTGGAGATCTAACTAATGCCACCAGTGGGATCTGAAGAATCGTTTACCCCAGTCTAAAGCAAAGACCTACATCTGGTCAGTCATTGATTCTCTTTATTGACTGTATGACCTTGAATTTTATTGACAATATTGGCCACTCAGGTACTTAGCTCAAACACAGAGACTTAGCAGAATTACATCTTTAAAAACAAGTGGCTGAAAGTGGATCCAGGTGGCTTTGCTTCAGCTTTTCTTTCAACCTCACCTTATTTTGCCTTATCCACTTGCATTAAAAGTTACTGAGTAACTTTACTGACTTGCCCTTTTTTTCTTTGTTAAAGAACTTGTTTAGGACCAAGCTCACCAGCTTTAGCTGGGCTCCTCAGGTGCTACCAGACCATAAGAAAAAAAAAAAAAAAATTAAGAAGATAAGTACCTAGTGATATTTTTTTCTCAAATATAAAATTCATGAAATGTGGGATTTTCTTGAAATTGAAAAGGAAAATCTCTCACAAAGATGAGTCCCACTGTAATGGAAAGTAACATAATGCACTCATTAGAAATGAAGAGGCTTGTGGGATTACTTGCAAAAATTTCTCAGCAGTTTTTTTGCCAGTGGACGCATTATTGATAAAAGTAGCATGCATTGCTCCTTCACCTCTTCGTCACTCAGAGAATCTCAGGACAGGAATGGAACATAGGTCAAGAATGACTTTGCAATTGAGATGCCTTGAGCAGCTGCTTAAAGTATGCTTGAAGTCAGATACTTCATTATTCAATCTTCTACAGTAAGCTTTGGTTGACATTAACAGCCTGTATATATTTTAAGATAATGTGAAGGGCAGGCACCTGCACAATTGCTCTGGACTGTTTATGGGAGCAGCCCAAAAATATATCCTTATCAACACCCAAATTGGAAACCTGGGAACAATTATTTTTTTCATCCATCCTCAGTCACCTAGGAGTCAGTGTGCAACCTCCCTGTAGGGAGTCTACATCCTGTCATTATTTTTCAGATGTACTGCACAAACACCTTGAATATCCAGACTGAAGTCACTAGTACTAAGTGCTATGTAACCACAAATTAAGAGACAGTTCTCATCCCAAAGAACAAATTGTGTAAAAATCAGATGTTCTGAGAAAAAATGTGTCATGATAAAGGGCCACAGGACTTGAGTCTCTTCCTCAAGGTGACCCAACAAATGAAAAGCAAACCTTGGGACAGAACCAAGGTGTCTCCATCCCTGAGACAGTTCTAGACCTGTATCTAATACAATATTTATCACTTTTTGTGGGTCAAATCATTTGGTATTTTCATGACTTGTGTGTATAATTAATAAAACAAGTAATAAAATGCTAATGTTTTTCTTTTTATCAGAAGAAACAGTCCTTACACCAAAATGAGGGAAACCCCTGTTGACTCAGGGATGTTTCCTGAAGTTAACTAACTTCACAAGAATAATTTAATAAAAAATATTTTATTAATAATGCTCATAAAGAATATCAAAACAAACAACAAAATAGCATTTATTTAATTTATGGATTACATTCTCCCTTTATTTCAGGGACATAATAGAAAATTTTGAAAAATAAGCAAAAATTTGTTTGAAGAACAAATTATTCATATTTATATGTAATTATATGAATAACTGATATACTGAGAGAACTATTCATCAACACAGTTAAATACAGATAGTATAGTCCATAAAATTAAAAGCATGTAAATATATAAAGGTAGAAAAAAGATAAGATAAACCCCAAACTTATGGTTTTATATTTTTCTTGCAAAGGTTATAATTTTTTATAGTTTTATACTTTTATGCTTCCATAATTTAATATTTTATAGGTTTTATTTTTGAAAGAAATGTCAAAGTAATATTTTTTTTACTCAACTTTTTTCTCAGCTTATTTTGAAAAAAAGAGGAAAGAGGAACCTTCTCAATCGTATATTTACAGTTGTAATTTTATTGAAATGTATAGCAACAAGCTTTATTTGGATTTGGTTGGTGACATTTTTCATAAGCCTGCTAAATGTTTTCAATCAGATATGTCACTGCTATCATAGCAAGTACTCAAAGAGGCATGAAATGGCCTTTGGGGATTTAAAAATAGCATCAAAGCTCTTGTTTTCAAGTTTCACTATTTCACTATCAAATGCAGGCAATTCTCTTATGTAAATAATGCTACAAAGCCTGACATTCATAAAACATTTTACAGGCAGAGATAAAAATTATAGTTGTCTTTCTCTGTGAGTCTTGTTTAAAACTGTGTGGGTTTGCCCCTGTATTTTCAGCTCTGTCTGCATATTTGTAATTAGGCTGCAATATTTAATCAGTCATTTGGACAACACAGATGTCAGAACATAAAAACCCAGGGGTTTGAGTTACGTCTTAGAGCCTTTAAACCAATTTGCCTTTTATTGTTGAAAAGGAAAAATCAAGACTTACTTCATTGGGTCAGTGAGTTGCAATGGTGTTGAACTGATTTGAAGCAAAATATTATCAGGTACATAAAATCAACCAAGCAGAATAAAGAGCCTGCCTCTGACTAAACTTACTTCTGTTATATCCGGTTCATTTAAAGTAGGTTAAGAATGATATAGTAAGGTTAGAAGAAATATGATCATTAGGGTAAGGAAAAATAATGTTTCCTAAGTGTTCTATTCCTGGTTGGAAAGAAAGCAATTTAGAGATATTATAATTACTAAAGTTAACCAATGCAGCCCCAATTGTTACATTGTGTAACAAAATCTGTTTTTTACTGTAAAAATTGATGTACATGATATTATCCTTTCCCAGTAGAAATGGTTAATCAGAAAGACAGGCTTTGTGGCAGAATAAAACAAAAAAGAGAGCAGAAGCCAGCCTAATCAGGCAGCTATGCCAAGAGCACACTGGTCTTATTCCTTTTAGGCAACTCTCATATTTCTGAAGAAAGAAACAATAAAAACATTTTACATGTGGCACAGGAAAGTTTTATATATTGCTGTGACTACATAAGTAAACAGAGTCCACATTCCACTTGTTATTAATGTCAGATCAATATTTACAGAAAAAAAGTTAGTGTCATCACATTAGACAACCAAGATCATGTTAGTCAGAGGAGATTGGATGTAAAATTAGCCACAGAGACACAATGTACTGAGGCACTTTTTTTCAGAAGGCTGAGTTTAACAAAACTAAAGGTACATGAGATTTTTTTTCCTGGTATGTCTGCTGAAGAAACCGGCATAAGGCTAGCTAAGGAGAATATGTCTTTTAAAAATTTTTCTTCTTTCTGTTTTTTCCTCCTTCATTTTTTTAAAATGTAGTTTCATGGGAAAATTAGGTTTCTTTTGGAAAGTGATTAAACATTTCATATAAAGTTAAGGTTTTCTCATATCCAGCAATATAGAAGTATCAAAAATCAACCACAAAATAAGAAATATAAAATGTAGAGCATAGCTAGAAGATAGAATTTAAATTTAAATAGAAAATAATATATGACAACCATACATATTTAGAAAGAGAACTCTGGTATACAGAACAGAAGAGACGGACAAAAAAAATAGGAAGAAAATAAGATATGGAGTAAGAAAACAATAGGAAATATAGAATCATGGAATATTTCTAACTACTGAGATATTTAAGATAGCATTCAGCTGATTTACCTTCATAAACTAAAGAATTTGATGACTGGAGAACAGACACCACATTTAGGTAGATGTTTTGTGACATCTTTTCCTGGATTAAACATCACTGCACTCTGAAATTAGCTCCAGATGTATTTATTTTTTGTTTCTTTTCTGGCTGTTAAGGGGGACCTTAAGGGTTGAACTGAAGTCTGTATTTATGTGCTGTACATGATTTCAGATCCCAGAGGTAGATACTGACTGCAGGAAGCCCTCACGTGTCTTAAAGATAGCTTGTGAGATAGAAACAGTTTTGTGTGGCACATTTCGCTAAAAGCCTCTCTGTCAGACCAGTACAGACACCTATGAAAGGCTGACATCTACAGCGTAGACTACTCTGAGCTGGTCTTAGCCTTTCTGTATAGTCCATACTCATAGAATAATAAAATCCTAGAATGGTTTGGGTTGGAAGAGACCTTAAAGCTCATCCAGCTCCAACCCCCTGTCACAGGCAGGGACACCTTCCACTAGACCAGGTTGCTCCAAGCCCTGTCCAGCCTGGCCTTGAACACTGCCAGGGATGGGGCATTCACAGCTTCTCTGGGCAACCTGTGCCAGGTGGAGGATTTCACCAGACTTATAGTGGAGGATTTCTTCTTAATATCTACTCTAAATCTATCCTCTCCCATTTGATCCACTGAGTTAGGGAGTGTGGGTACCCTTGCAGTGATGCAGATATCTAAAGTAGATTAAATAAAACGTGGTCCAGAATTAACTCTTTCCTTTATATACCGGAAAGTAAAACAACTTTTTCATTTCAGATAATTGCTTTCTACAGTCACATTAGGTAACTGTCCCTTACTTTGATGGACTTGACCCTGCAAATATCCCTGATGACTAAATCAAAGCTGTTCATTCTGCTCTGGACTTCCTGGAAACTGGCAACTGGCCACAACATATTAAGACATCTATACCTTAAAAGAAAATACCATCAGGTAGAATGATTAAAATTCTCAAGCTTACTGACATTTGAGCAAGCTGAAACTAATCCAGAAAACATTTTAGCTCAGTGTGTTGATTCACCTTGGTCTGCAATCCTGACAAGCTGCTATCAAATTCTTTGTAGTCTTTATGTATGCTACTGAGACAACTGGGGAGCCCTTAGTACCTTCGCTTAACTTTGAATAAGCAACCTAAATACTAGGTTCTTGCTATCATCTAAATGTTTAGTCTGGTCCTAATACGTCATCTGCTTTCTCTGAATTTTGGCTGGATGTTAATCATTTTAATTGAAAACATACTTTAAGACTTTAATTATTTATTCCAAATCCCCAAAGAAAAAAAACAAAGCAATTTAATCTTGAAGAGTCTCCGTGGACAGTTAGTATGCTCAGGAAAATTGACAAAACCTGATCAGCAAGAAGTGTCCACAGATAATTGGGTGGCTTATTGGATTATTATTTTAATACCTCTGTAAAATGTACAAACAGTGGATTGCTTTACTTTGCATTAATTTGGCAGTCAATATTCAAATGGGAAAACTTTAGTTTTGGTTACTCAGTTCAACTTTGGTAAAGGCAGTGATGAAAGAATTTTATCCTGTCTTGGATGTGAAATCAACTGAAAGTTCAGCTCTTCAGCAGCTGGACATGACATTCTGTAAATCTTATGACTGGAAGACATGGAAAATCAAATTTCTCTCCCAAGACAAATGCTGGCTATGCTACATATCTTTATCTGCTAATTAGTTTTTTATTTTTTTTTTTTTCTGAAATAGGTATTTTCCTAAAAGAAAATGCTTATCATTCTTAATCATCGTTGCCTAACAGGATTTTTTTTCCACTCTTTTTCTTTAAACAAGCTATTTATGGTATGCTAGTTGTTTGCAAAATTTCATAAGATCCTATTAATAATCATCAGTACACTTCTACCCTCATTTAAAATGGCATAGACAGGCAACTCTAGGTATTGAATCCTCCTGGACATCTATATTGCGGAAGGAGGAATCATTCTCTACTGAGTAGATACTGTTAGAGGTTTAAGGTTAGATGAGAGGAAATGCTTACAGCCAGTGCCCATAGATCAGATAAGACAGTTAAAATCAGTGTTTCCCAGAGAAAAAGTGCTATCTCAAGATGCAACAGTTAAGATTTCAAAGCAGCCTATCTATATTTTTATTAATTTCAAAGGTTTCCAAAACTATCATTTTAGGAACTAAAAGTACTTCCACATGGCATCTGTCTGAGAATTGACTTTCCTTTTTTTATCTGGAGTAAAATCCCTTCAAACCCTCTGAAGTTGAGGATAGGTGACGAATACAATTTACCATTCCCATGTAAAAAAAACCCCTCCAACAACAAAACAACAAACAAGCAAAAAAAGATCCACAGCATTTTTTTTCCTTTATTTTAAGCATAGTGGATCTTCTGGACTTAGGGACCTGTAAGTGCCTGATCTGTAAGTGCCTGAGACCACAGTGCATTGCTCTGCTTTTGAGCTAGAGGACCAACACAATGGTGAAGGCCATGCAACAACAGTATCACTCTGATCTACTAATCTACTGAGTATCTGAGTATCTTAGACTGCCTACCAACTTTCCGGTGGCCAAAGTTACCTGAGGTGAATCTCACTCTATGGGCAGGAGCAGGGAAAGACCTTAGCCGGCCTCAACTGTGCTTAATTGAAGCTTGGGGAAATAAAGGGTTAAAAAAAGGTACATCAGGACACAAACCTCCTTGGATGTGGGAGTGATCCACTGGATTTACAGTTGTCCCTTGCCTGTGGGAAAGAGCTTATGTGTTGGCATAGCCATCTCCTGAAGTGTGCAAGTACAAATGAGACAAATTATTCAGAAACGTGAACATCTATAAGGATTTATGGCTAATATATACCAGGCTGTTAAAAAGATAATAAATAAATAATAAAGATGAATTAAGCAACCCCAAAACAGCATATTGGACTACATGTTCCAAAAGGAACATTCGAAAAAACAAATCTTCAAAGTTTTCCACTGCCTCCTTTTTTTTTGCCTCTCCCTCTCTTTCTTATGGGTCTTGCTGTCAAAGAGAAGTACTAAAGGTACCCTTTCCAAAGCCTCCAATTATTTTATATAGTTTTCAATTTATTCCGGCATCTTTCTTAGGCAGTTGCAATATTCCTCTGAAAGTCATTTTGTATATAGGAGCAGAAAAAAGCTCATTATTAAATCAGTACAAGGAAACTGGCAGGTGTCATGTCCCTGTTCTTTCTGGACAGAGCTTCATTCTTACCTACTCTTATTTTTTTTTGTGCACAACCACTTGCAGTTATTTCTTTCCGAGAGAAGCCATATGGTGAAGTACAACTGTTATTCACATTGACAGGCTACTGACATCCCTTAGTGCTCTAATAAATCCACAGAGCTTCATGCAGTATTAGTATTGCTCAGGCCAACACACCTGATCTGTCTCCCTGTCTTTCCAGCCTATTATTTGTGTCAAACCTACCTTTTTTTCTTTATTTTTTCCCCATTAGACTATTGCATTTAGGGATTGGTGGAACAGGATTTGTTCATTCTTTCTTTAGGGAAATAAACTCTATTTATTTATTTGTTTATTATTTGATTGTTTATGTATTTCCCTGGGGCTCAGATTGGGATTTGATGATGTCACATGTGTTTAAAAAAAATAAACCAAAAGAAAAAAAAATCCCTAGGAAAGATGTTTAAATAACTAGTTTCTTTGACTGGTGCCACCATTTCTGAATTGTACTGGCCCTGTTCTAATTTTGAAAGCTCTCATATGTCTGTCTTTCTAATTGACACATTTGGGGTTTATTAAATGAAGAGACTTGGTAAAGAAAAGAGGTCAACAGCCCTAAAACCTCACCTCCTACTCTCATGGTAGATGAAGGAAACCACTGGAATTGGCTATTGGGAAATATACTGCTTTCCTCTCTTCAGTTCATATTTCTTTCTCTTGTGTTTCCCAAATGTTTCATATAAGACCTGGACATATTCACACACTGTAGATAGACTCAGGTATTATTTTAAAGACTGTGCAGATCTTTTTATACAGAATTTGCTTCAAAGGAGTCAACAGAGCTATTGCCACAATTTTAAAGGGCATAGAATTGTTGAACCAGAGAATCATAGAATAGTTTGGGTTTGAAGAGACTTTCAAAGGTCCAACCTCTTGGAATGAGAGGGGACACAAAAAGGGAATTTGGAAAAAATGTAGCTGAGTTAAGTAATAGGATTAATCACTGCATGTACAGGTAGGAGATAACAGTTTCCACATTTTAGGCCTGGAGACAAGAGTTTCTATGCATTAGTATATGGTACATGTGATCTACACTGCTTATCCATTTGGGATACTGTGATTGTGCACATAGGGATGCGAACCTACCAGAGTATTGGCTGCTCTTAGTCCTGGTGGATTCATTTAGACCCATGCTGAACGTCATCAGGCACTTTCCAGATGTAAGTTCAAGAAGCTCCATTGAGACTTTCTAGCTTAGTCTCTTCCTTTTCCTGGTTGCTACCCTGTTCTTGCAGGAAGAGCCACTGCCATGGAATGAATTGTACAGATGATATCCTTGTGGAAGATTAATATGAGATTGAAATGACTGCAGTGTTTTATGCAACATGTTATGTGCCTGGATACCAGAAGGTACCAAAGAAATTGTCACCAAAAATAAAAGTGTACAAACTTCTTATTCTTTTCGATGAGCTATTGCACATTTTAGAGCTGTATAGCTATAGAGAACTCCTCAGAGCAGTAATAGAACAATATTTCTTTTCAAGTCCCTCAGGATAAGAACTGATTGAGTAGAATTTGTCTGTAGAAAAAAAGAAAGACTAGAACAGTGGATGAGTCATGGGCAAATCTGTAAACTAAACTGAATAAATCTAATGTTAATACCTAATTTAGGTATTGATGTTATGAGTCTTGGTCTTTGTTACCAACCTCCAAGACTGGAGCTCAAATGAAGCTAGGACATAAGCAGTCCTCTTTCATCTCTCATTCATTCCTCCATTTCCATTTCTCTCCCAGGCTCTCCAGCTCTAATTTTTGCTGAAACTTAATTAGAAACCTTACTGAGTTAGAAATACTAAAGCAGAATCCATCATCCTCAAAAAACTCTTGACGATCAGCAGATTTTTTTTTTTCCCTAAGGGTTAAAATTCTTTTTAGAACTTTGTTTATAACCATCTGTGTCAAACAAAAAAATTGTAAGGCAAAGGAATAAACTTTAAAACTGAAAAAAATTAAAGATATCTTTTATGTTTGACATGATTCTAAGCTTTAGGAAAGGCACAAGAAATTCTGTTTATCTAGGTTTATTTCTTAAAGACAGGAAAAAGTGAAATCGGAGTTCTTTGATATGAGCTCAGGCTTCTGGAGTGAATGGGAGGACATCCATTATTGGAGAAATTTTATGAAGCTGAGGAGTAAACAAAGTTGACAGGTTGGTTTCGGCTTTGTTTGGCTTTTGAATTTTTTTTAAATTAGAGTTTGTTATGTTTACATGCTACAAAAAAAGTATATTTTTTTTGGTCAATTTTACCTTATACCAACTTTTGGGTTTGGGAATTGATTTTTGGCATTCCTGTGGACACCAGATCATATTTGCGCAATATTTTATTGTACTTCTTTTTAGTTACAAAACCACAACAGAATATTGGTGTCTTCCTCTTCACGACTTCAGGATGCTGACAGTAGTTTCCTACTCTCGGCCCCCTAATATGCTAATTACTTAAAGAAGCAAGTTGCACAGATACAAATATGTATTTTGGTTTTAGTTGAAGGGATGGTTCACAGGTGGGTTCTGTGAGAAGCTAAGAGAAGTTTTTCCCATGTCAAATAGAGCCAACTGCAGCTGGCTCCAAGATGGACCCACCGCTGACCAAGATGAAGCCCATCTGCAATGGTGGTAGCAGCTCTGACAGAAAGTATTTAAGAAGGAGGAAAATGTTACCATGCAGAAGCAACTGCAGCTAGAGAAAGGAGAAAGAATATGTGAGAGAAATAGCTTTGCAGAAACCAAGGTCAGTGCGAACAAGGGGAAGAGGTGCTCCAGGTAGAGGAGCAGAGATTCCCCTGCGGCCCATAGTACAGACCATGGTGAGGCAGGCTGTGCCTCTGGAGTCCATGGAGGACCCCATGCCAGGGCAGGGGGATGCCTGGAGGAGGCTATGACCCCATGGGAAGCCCACACTGGAGCAGGCACCTGGAAGGACCTATGGCCCATGGATAGAGGAGCCCACACCGGAGCAGGTTTGCTGGCAGGACTTGTGACCTCACAGGGACCCACACTGGAGCAGTCTGCGCCTGAAGGGCTGCACTCTACGGAAGGGACCCATGCTGAAGCAGTTCATGAACTGCTCATGGGAAGGACTCACAATGGAGAAGTTTGTGGAGGACTGCCTCTCCTGGGAGGGACCTCACTCTGGGGTAAGGGAAGAGTGTAAGGAGTCCTCCCATGAGGAGGAACAGCAGAGAAAATGTATGATGAACTGACCACAACCCCCATTCCCTGTCCCCCTGCACCATTGCAGGGAAGCAGGTAGAGAACTGGTGAGTAAAGCTGAGAGTGGGAAGAAGGGAGGGGTAAGGGGAAGGTGATTTTTAAGGTTTGGTTTTAGTTCTAATTACACTACTATGATTCGATTGCTGGAATTGATTTCCCCAGATCGAGTCTGTTTTGTCCATTGGTGAGTGAGCTCTCCCTGTCCTTCTCTCAGCACATGAGCCTGTTGTTATATTTTCTCTCCCCTGTCCAGTGAGGAGGGGAGTGATAGAGCAGCTTTGGTGGGCAGCTGGTGTCCAGCCAGCGTCAACCTGCCACAATACAGTACAGTTTAGTGTGAGGTGTCCCTGCCCATGGCAGGGGAGTTGGAACAAGATGATCTTAAGGTCCTTTCCAACCCTAACTATTCTATGATTCTATAAGGAAGAATTTCTTTACTGTAAGGGTGGTGAGGCACTGGCACAGGTTGCCCAAGGAAGTTGTGAATGCTCCATCCCTGGCGGTGATCAAGGCCAGGTTGGACAAGGCCTTGGGTGACATGGTTTAGAGTGAGGCATCCCTGCCCATGGCAGGGGGATTGGAACTAAATGATCTTAAGGTCCTTTCCAACCCTAACTATTCTATGATTCAATAATATTTGCACATTTTGCTCTTTGCAAAACTGATGCAAATCTGTTCATAGTAAAATTAAAAATGCTCAGATTTTACACATTTCAACGGCTTGAAACTTTGACACCCCTCTCATTATAAATAGCAGATAAGAAAATTTCAGAAAATTTCTGAAATACATAATCAATTAATTTCCTTGTTCATGGCTGACCAGATAAACACACTTTGTTTTATCTGCCTGGTTAATTGCTTTGTCCATAAACTACCTCAGAAAAGTGACATTTTGATATACTTTTAGAGCATCGTCATATAAATAAGGAAACTATAATAATACAACGCATTTTTCATTCTCTGACATTTAATAGCGAATAACATTAAGGTGGATCATCAGCATTTACATAATGTAATTGTTTTTGCATAGGTTTGGGAGGGTTGAGTTAACAGGAACCTGTCAGCTATATCAGTTTTTTAATTAGTTTATTTCACTACTATCCTTGAGTGTCTAAGCAAGTGAACTTTAAAGTAACTTCAGAATAATTTGTGCCTTAAACTAAAATATGAATTCAATAAGCTATATATTAGCAAAATAAACTGTTTGTGTTTCTTCACCCTGACAGCACTGCTCCATTCTCTCCTTAGCTGTTCAGATTTCATAGATTGTCTAATTGAGAATAATGGAAGCATACTGGTTCAGTTTTATTCATGTAAGTGTGAACCAGGGCAACGAAGGAGAAATTAGTCTTTACAGACTGCAGTTCATTTAAAGTTTAGGCATAAAATTGTGTTAGCCATTTAAAATTACCCACAGTTCTCTGAAAATGGAAGATTAGTGGTCAGGCAGATGGATCCTTCAAACTGAACTATTCATAGAATCTTAAAACCATTTAGTTGGGAAAGACCGTTAAGACTGCAACCAGCCATAAACCTAACACTGCCAAGTCCCACTAAACCATATCTCTATTAGGGTACCTGTTTCAGATACCTAATCAGATAAATCCCACCCTGTAAGTCAATGATTGGAGGAAGGGAGAACTAATGAGTGTGATTTATAGTATCAATTTAATATCCTCTTTTTGGATGCAAAATGACCTTTTGAAGGACCCATATCTGTCACTGACTATGAGAAACTCAGCAATTAATTTGTGTCAAATGACAGCTCTTAGGCAACAGAGACTGTCGGAGATGAATCCCAGCTTTGGATCAAAGTGTTTGCCCCTGAGACTTAAAACATCCTTCTTCCCCTGCCCTAAAAGACTGCCCTTGAAGGATGAATCCAAACAACAGTGCTTGTCTTAGGCAAAACTTAAAATACATTAAACTGGAAAATGAAGAAGAAATATGTATCATGCTTGGGCTTGAGATATTAAAAGTGATATGAAAACTTTACCTTTAAAACCTTGAGCTTAATTATTTAAAAAACAAGAAAAGTACCAGGGTTAAAAAATGAAGTAATAAACTATCACATATTAGAAAGAGAAAGATTATTATAAAAGACTAGACATAGATCGGATATTGTATGATATCCCTGCAAGTGGAATTGCACTCAAGAAGACAGGAACAAGCAAACCAGTATACCCTTATTGTTAGCAACATGTTCTGACTCAATGTTTCTGTCCTGGGTTCAGCAGTAGCAGTATTTTTTTTCTCCTTCTTAGCCTGTATGCTGAGTTTCACTGTTCTGGTTGAGTCTCATCTAACAATCATTTATGCCTGCAGTACAACCAGACTTCTCTCTGCCTGTAACTGTCTAAATATGCACAGTATTAGTCAGCCTTTAAAAGGTACAGAACTTAACTGCTTGACTGAGACTTTACTTCTTCCACTAGATCATTATATAAGATGAAGCTAAATTAATTTGACCTCTGCAAGAGACTTTGAAGACTGCCAAGAGTTCAGAAGACAAATTTTGATAAGTGGGAGAGTTCATTTATTTGTTTCCCAGAAAGGTATCCATATTTATTGTCTGGTGATTTTCCAACTCATTCTCTTATTTCCTGTTTGTGACCTGCTCTTCCAAAAGTAGTGAGTAATTTGGTCTCTGGCAAGAGCTGTTTTTATTGAGTTTTGCTCCAAATGTTATTTAATTATTTTTATGCAGTCTGATTCTCACCATTTCCCACATGCTTTGCCAAGCCCTAGAGTACCTTGATTGTGAAGGTGTTGTCCTGTTAAATTCATTCTGCCATGAGTTTCCATCCACTTCAACTTCAACTTGTTTCTCTTTTCCACCACTTCCTAAGGTCTTTAACATAGTGCCCTTCTGTTTTCCTTCAAAATAGGTTGTGCCAGAAAGATAGGGAAGCAAAGAGAGACAGCTTGCAGGACTGGAGGAAAGAGAAAAGGGCTATAAACATGATGCTCACAGTCCTGATGGGATACTTTTTTGCCTCCTGGTGAAAGTCATCTGTGCATCAATGCAATGGTCATAGGAGAAAATGCAGCTACGTATTCAGTTCTTGAGTACTCTCACACAACTTTATTGCTTCTGGAACACGAAGTATTCCTGGAAAGCACCACTCTGCAGTGGATAGAGATGCGGGATTGTTAAGGGAGCTCAGTACACAAACATGGAACCTTACTTATGGAACCAAATGGATACATGGAACAAAACAAGCCAAATTGTGCCAAAAAAGGCCCACATTACCTCAAAACCTCTTAAGCAATGTTAAATTAAATTAGTTTGGTGTCTTGTTAACAATATTTTAGATTTTCTTTTATTTAAGTGAAATAACAATAAGAAAGACGGGAAAACAACCAAATTAACTTGAAAGAAACAAAAAAACCCCGCAAAATATTTATGCCTCCCATCCCACTATTTATATTTTGAAGGCATTTTTGATGAGGTGTTCAACAAGTTTGTCATTAAAAAGTCCCATATTTCTACTAACTCTAATCTATTATTGAGATATTTGTTATTAAATCTGTTATTAAAAAAAAAAAAAGGAAACTGTTGTCATGATGATCTTGCCAATTTTCATCCAGGTATCACAATAATAGTTTGCCTGAATGTCTTCACTAGTACCATTTGAAGGCTCTACCACAGGGATTTTACAAACTCAGTAAACGAGAATCATATGGTGAGAAAGGTCCCACAAAAACATAATGGAAAACAGGAGCAAAACCTAGATGATTTTGATTCTGTTGCAAGAAGTCAGCAGTGGTAGAATTAATCTCCTTTATAAATTACATCCAAGCTAGCCCATAAGCAAGCTATTCAAGTCACATAAAGGACCAGTGGGGAGAGGTGTCTCCATAATCTACCTAAATGTAAGCTGGCCAGTGTAAAAAGAGTGCTTTAATACAGGTTGCATTGTTCCATGGAAGTACGCATCTCTCTTCTTTGATTACAGTAGGCTTTATACTCAATTCAGGTGCCCCATGTAGGTGTCTACTGCCATTAGAGAGGCCATAGGGCATCACCATTCCCGCTTGGTTTCCAGCTGCTGCATGGGCTTTCTACAGGTCCCATGCCAAATCTTCCAGCTGTAAGGATGAGATTCAGCTCAAGATCAAGGCACATTTAGAACTCTAATGCAGGTTTCTCCATGTGAAATGGGTGTATCAGCTATATTATAGTCAGCGGAGGTTTAGTAAATTTGATCAGTAGAGGTGATCAATCTGCAGGGATGGGCTTCAGTTGTGAAACAGAAGCACACAGTATCATTTTAGACACCGTGAGGTACCCACCTATGCTACACCTACAATAACAGATGACTGTGTTAATATCTCATGTGTCTTCACATGTAGTATCTTCAAGCCCCATGCATTCAGATGTGATGGCTTAGATTTTCTATGCTGGGAGGATGGTCAGCCAGTTCACGTGTAAACATCTACATGCCACTGATCAAATACAGAAGTCTTAACCTCAGACTGAACTCTGCCCTAAAAACTCCCTTATACTAAACACCTGGCTTTCAGAGGACTGCATTTAAGTTGGCAGGATTCTGCTGTTAACCAAAAAACCATGCTGTTTTCTCTTAGAAACACTATTCATATTTCATGCCTGAATTTCCTTCCTTCTTTTTTTTCTGCCAGCCCCACAAGAACATCAGCTCAGAGAAGATTAAGTTTATGCTATTTAACATTGCAGAGATAACATTCAATTAGATATTATTCAGTTCACATCTTCAATGGTTGATGCCAAGTTTAAATATTTCAATCTACTTGATGTCCCAGATCTTGTAACAATCAGTTAAAAACAAGGTTGCAAGTATGATTTTTTTTTTCTTTGGAGGACACAATTAGAAATATTGAAAACACTCTCTGTACAAATAACTCTAGGTGTAGCTCCTGCCCTTTTTCACAGAGGAGTAAACTAGCCTAGTGTATGTGCGCTGTGCTTCATTTTTAACACTTCAAATAAAAAGCACACTTAAACTTTTAGGGGATTTGTGAAGTTTCATTTTTCTCTGAGCCAAATTTAAGTTAAATGAGAATGAGGTTCTTGAGTTTCATCCTCTCTTGAAGGATTTTTGTTTATTTATTTATTTATGCATTCATTTCACTTCACTATTAAAGAATAGAAACCTGGCATATGGGAAGTACTAGCAAAAGTGCAAAGGAAAATGCCAGGGTAATGATAAATTTTAGTGGGAATATGGGGGGATGGAATCAGAAATTAACAGGGAGGGAAAAAGTAAAAAAGAAATTAGATGAAAGTAAAGGTGAGAGGCAGAAAATTCTCCATTCCTCTCTAAGTTTATCATATCTGGCTTATTATTTTGAATTTAAACCTTTATAATCCCCTAGAGAAAATCTGAGTAACATGCAGAGTTATGTAGATTTAGGAATTTTGAAAGCTCCCCTCCAACATAGACAGGGAAAAATCTTCAAGCAGTGGATCAGGATCACTTTGTTTTTTGTTCTAATATTCAGACTTGAATTGTGTCTTGTTAGAACTAAGCACGGAAGCCAACTTGTCAAAACCACAAAGCTGAATTAAGATTAAAGAGATTTTAAAATAGGAATATTTTAGTCTATTTTACTTACCCTCTGGTTTTCAGGACTCAGTGCATCCTTATTGCCTTCTGGCTGTGACCAAGAGATCGCAAGGACTTCCTTTAGATAACACCAAGCAAGTGAGAACCCAAGATGAATTTTTCATGTTTGTGTGACTTAAAAAGCTACAGATCCTTGCAAGACCAGCATTAAACCTAAGCATTCTAACACCTTAATGTCTTCAAACTTCCTGTCCTTGACTGGCTGATTAATTAATTTTTATTTACAGCCCTGTCAGAAGACAAATAACAAGAATAAATGCTGGTACTGCCAAGACTGGTAATGAAAATGTTAAGGAACACAAGTGACTCTTGCATAAGCCTTCATATTTTTTTATCAGTTTGAGACATGATGGGGATGATTAGATATTTGTCTTGTTGTGAGTGACTGCAGGATGATGGGTTATTCAGTACAGCTCACCAATGCTCTGAGTTCATCAGGCTCTTTTTGTTGTTGATTGAGGTACAATGACTGAATTCACCTATCATGTTCAAGAGAAGTTCATTGCTGCTTGTGAAATAAGGTCATGATTCACTCCACGGCAACATCAGCCTTTGAATCTACGGATCACAATATAAAGCCCCCCATGTATTAATTATTATAAGCAATTTAAACGGTCTGATATGATTTTTATTATCATTTCATGTATCTAGGCCACAGGTTTAATACCTACACATTTTGGAAGAAGCTGACAATGGTAAGAAAAGAGGAGACAAAGCCTCACAGGACTTTTTTTTTTTGAAATTACCAACCACCATCAACTCTAGTAAAGTCTGTCAGGGAAGGACTTAAAGGATAGTAGGGAACATTCCCAGCAAATCTCTGCTATCATAAACCAAATTGTTGTCTTTGTGTAAGCTGAGTAGTGATTTCAGTGAGGATTTCTTCTATAACAAGCAGAAAGGAAGAGACACCTGTTGAAAACCTGAATCCAGTTGCCATAAAGGCTAATATTTTTCCCATTAACAGATGCACCTGGAGAAAACTTAATTGGTACGGATTGCCTGGCAGAATTATGGGAAATAATTCTCTTACCATAATGGAAGCAGGAAGGTAAACATTGGATTGTCCCAGGTGCTAACTGTTACAACAAACTTAACAAGTAAAAACAAACAAACAAACAAAAGACTAAGAAAGAAGGACAAGCCTTAATAATTGCTTCATAAAAATATGGTTGCAAAGAGCCCGGGAGGGGTGTTTAGTATGAAAATAATATATTGAAAAAAAATCAGACTGTATTTCTCTAAGGACATTCAGGATATTCCCTTCCAGCACACATAAATAATGGATTACTTAAGCTTTATTACTTTTTTGGCAAGATTTGTCTTTCTATCAAGTTTGCAGTTCTTCAAATGACATTTTCAATTTTACCATTTTCCACAGCGGTGCTGGTTTCCTCCTCCCAGCAGCTGGTGTTTGCTTATAATAATGTTTATTGCACAGTCCTCTGGGCCTCTTTTCTTATGCTCCGTGCAGTCTAATGAACAGTCCATAGCATTATTACAGGCTCAATGATTTCCAACTAGCTATTGTTTTGTGGATCAGAGCTTTCAATGTGATGACTCAGCAGGCAGTTCTGCACTCCTAAAAATCTTGGGTTTGATAATGTTTTCAATGCAGTTCAGCATTTCAGAAAGGCTGTTGCTGAGTCAGCACAGATGTGAAGATACCCCAATCTACCTAAAAGAAGCACAAGAGGAGAGAAAACAAACAAACAAACAAACAAACCAACAAAACGAAACCGGCAACCAAAATTACAAGAAGTAAATTGAAAAATCATCATGAATGTTGCAAGGGAAATGGGCAGTGAGGGCTCACAGCCCAGAAAGCCAACAGTATTCTGGACTGCATAAAAAGGAGCGTGACCAGCAGGTTGAAGGAGGTGATCCTGTCCCTCTACTCTGCTCTTGTGAGACCTCACTTGGAGTATTGTGTGCAGTTCTGGTGTCCTC
>WYDI02020627.1:0-24378 GCA_009867235.2 Psittacus erithacus | reverse complement strand
GTGCTCCAGTCCCCTGATCATCCTTGTGGCCCTCCTCTGGACTTGTTCCAACAGTTCCATGTCTTTTTTATGTTGAGAACACCAGAACTGTACACAATACTCCAAGTGAGGTCTCACATGCTCTGAGTATAGGGGCAGGATCAGCTCCTTCAGGCTGCTGGTCACGTTTCTTTTGATGCAGCTGAGGATACAGAATGTGATGGAAGTGAGAAAAAGGGGACTTGCTTCTTTGTACCTGTGAATGCTTCTGGGTTTTTTTTAGATAATCTGCTGATCATGTCAAAGGGTGCAGCTTAGTCTTGACTCCAGATATAAAAATAAAATACAGTCTAAACTCTCCTGCTTTAATCCAAATGTCTCAAAAACTCATTTAATTAAATTTAATCCCTTTTCCTCAAATAAAGGAGTTCAAGCTAGGAAAAGAGTATTACAAATATTACCAGTCTCTATCCTTATATTTCTTTGTAGAACTCTTTGGGTAAGTTGAGCTATTTGTTTTTACTATTCCAGCTGGTTGTAAGAGAGGCCTAATTCTCGTATCTACTATAGAAATTTACAGTGTCTTGTATATAGAAAATATTTGCAGAAAAAAGCAATTTCCTTTTTGAGGTTACAAAAGGTTATTATAAATTGTTTAAAAATTATGTCACAGCTAGAGAAATCAAACTGACAGTTCCATTAATAATGACTAGCTACGTAAAAATAGCATTTAAAAGTGACATGGTGATACACATTTGGAAAGTCCTAATGGCGCCAAAAAGATAAATAGATTCCTTGCTACACACGTGCATATTCAGGAAAAGCCATACTGATTCTGGATGTCATTACAGAAAGTGGTTTGCTCAATAAAGGGGGAAATGGTGCCATTGTGCTAAACAAAATTTTAATACATGGATGAATATAGAGATTTAATAGCTTCTGATCCATGGCTGAAACAGCATACAACCTGCATGTGAGAGAAATTGAGATGCATGAAGCATTAATGATTATTTTAAGATTACTATACCTTTTCAAACAGTGTTCAATTTATAGCTGTGTTGTCAAAACCTTTCTATTTCCCACATAATTGTCTGCATCTAAATTAAAATAAATATGCTTTGCTTAAAGTGCATGAAACCTGAGGATAACGGTCTATCAATTTACTCCAGATGCATACTAACTGCTAGAATAAACATTTCAGAATATGGTATTACATAATACATTTATCTGTTTCATTTGTCTGTCCTCATGAACTCACTACACTCTAAGCATAAACAGGTTGTTAAGTACATTTAAGGAGTTTAGAAGGAATAGCAAAGCTGCCGTTATCATTAAAATGAAGTGCTTATATTGGAGTCAGGCCACATGAAATTGTGTACAAAGTACCGAACTAGAATGTCAATTTTTTCTTTCTCTTATGCACTGAAGTATGGATGGCTCTCATACATCAGCTTGAAACCCCTCATTTGAAAATCGAGTATTAGATGCGTGTGCAACAATCCAAACATGCAGCAGTCCATTTCTACATAATGAGAAGAGACAATGTTAAACTGCGATAACATAAATTCTCTGTTTTTCTGGTTTATTTTGCTCATAGCTGGATGCTGACTGCTAGCTCTAGTGAGAGTTACAAGCATAGTCCTGACCCATCAGTAATATATTTTTTCCTGTGTGCAGAATTCATCCTGTACTTACTTTGGATGTTTCAGATCACAATACTGAGATAACCGCTGAACCATTCAATAGAAGGAGGCATGAGGCAGCACAAAGCACAGGAATAGGAAACTTGTGAGCTGGATTTGACTGCTAGAGTTGATAATCTTTTTCTTTCAAAAATGAAGCTTCTGCTTCATTTCACAAATTATTTCTAAAGCTGTCATGTTAATTGATTCTTGAATGTTCTAGTTAATGAAGCTTAGTCAAATATTTTCGACAAATGAGAAGCTCGAGTGAAGAAACACACAAGAGAATGACATAATACATTTTGAAAAGATTATTTACCGGACTGAAAAATGTCACACACAACAATCTGAACACATGGGCTTCTGGACAAATTATTTCTGTTATCCTCAATTACTTTAGTTTTCAGAGATTGCAGAGTAACAACTAGACAAAGTATTACTATATATGACTGCCATTAATTTCCACATTCCACTCCATGTTCTAGGCCATCCTTGGCATTGCAGTCTGATACAACTGATCCTTTAACTTGGTCTGCACAGTCACTAGCTTGCCATGCCTCTGTTTTAATATGGAAATTAACTGAATTTGTAATTGGTGGTGATTAATACTGTTTATTCTACTTTCTAAACAGAATTCTTTTCAAATCACAGATTTTTCAGATCAGGTGATTCATATTTTTAAGGGCCTAGTTACTGTACATATATTCTACACTATATAATTATATATATTATCTATAATAGAAGACAGAATAAAATTTGCTAGAAAGACAAAACTCCAGATCATCAAGAGAAGAAAAATACATCAGTAACATCAACTCTAAAAGACAATGAGTTTCCTTTTCTGTCTCAAGTCTTGGAACTCGCATACATAATATTCTACAAGGTAAGAAAAAAATTCTAATGGTCTTCCAATGCTTCCTCATCATTATACAATGTATTTCCTATTGCTGATGTGCTAGGTCCACCAGAGACCTAGTGCACAAGTGTTTTCTCTCTGATGGGTGTTTTTATTTTTCTGCTTCTTCAAGGATCAAATTCTTTTTAACAAATGACCAGAAAATAATAAAAAAAGAAAAAGAAAAAGAAAAAAAAAAAAACAAGCCAGAACAGAAGGAAAGAAAAGCAAAGAAATGAAAACAATGAAACCCCACAAATAATTAACACTTAATGTAGCTGAAAGATTCAGCAGAAGCCAGCAGTGGTTGTTAATTCTAGCAAAGAGTTGCAGCACACAGGGAAATGTTTTCTTTGCCAGTTTATGATGTAACAAGGAGTTGAACGTGGAAGGAGGAAGAGAAAAACAGAAAGTGAAGCCAGAACAGAAGAGGGAAGGAAAGAACATTGAAAAAGGAAAAATAAAAAGGAAAAAGAAAAGGAAAAAGGGGGAGGGGAGAATAGACATAAGAAGGAGGATGGATTTTTAAGTTCTGAAGTGTTGTGTTACATGTGAAAAACGATGCTACCCACTTGTGTTGCTTTTATAGACCACCTCAAGATTATACATAACTGAGATATCAGTGTTGCTTTAGCAAATGTGAATGACAACTAACTAGCTATTTTGTGTGACAGAAATGTGATGCATTTCACTTCTGTTTGTGAATCATTTTTTAGATTTGGGAAATGAATTTTTTTAAAAAGTAAAATCACTGTAGGTGTAATTGCTAACCTACATCCATGAAATAAAAAAGCCTTTCCTCTGGAGGCCTATTGGAGATATTTGCATAGCTCAATGTTTTGCTTTTTGCCTACATTACAAGCTTTTCCATTATGACACATCCCAGTAAAATGTGTACACATATACATCGTTAGAAGGTATATTTAATTCAATTTTGTTTAATTTAGTTTCATTCATTAAATTATTTTTGCAGTTGTTTGCAGTATCCCTGGCTTCCTGAATTTCAAGAACTTCTATAATAAACTATGTCTCTCACAATAACTAAATGAAAATGAAACTGCCAACAAGTAAGAAAATTTGATTCATTTTCCTTCTTGCTTTGACACACCAGATATGACAGCAAAGGATGACAGAACTGTGAATTAAAGGTTGATTTCTTTAAAAGGACCTCTGAACTTATCATAACATCCATAGATCTTTTTCAATTACTGAAAAAAATAGACTTTAAAGTGGATGAATGCATGCAGTTTATTTGTTCTTTGTTAAAATTTCTATTATCATTTTGGTGAAAGTGCACTCCTGTTTGCCTGATAAAAATATTCCCTGTTTGTATGGCACAGTTTTGCTAAACACTTCCTCTAAGAATTGCTGAATAAATAAAGATATTTACCTGGGCATACGGCAGAGAATAAGAACTTCCTTGTAAATCTTAACTGGCCTATAAATCTTAGGAAGTGATTCATTTTGACATTTTAACACAGCTACCAAAAAAGGATGAAGATGACTGAGAGGAAGAGCAGAGGCAGTACTGGCACTGATGTAGAAAAAAAGAAACAAATGTGTAATCTTTGCATGCCTTGGATATTTGAAATGTTTCCAAAAGCATTAAAAAAATTGTTATGCTTCTGTCAGTCTTCTATTTTTTTTCTAATGTAACCAAATGCAGCAGGAATTTTTACAAAATCAAGAGATATTTCCAGTACTTCCTGGTAAAATCTGGGAAGAAATTTTTACGGTATAAAACATTCTGCACATATCAAACTTAATACTGCAAAAGTATTGTATGGTGACCACCTCAGTCTTTGTGTATTGTTCAAGACTACTTAGGCAGTCAGAAGGGAACAAATATATAGTTGTCACCATCTTCTATAGTTCTTGAATTCTTTTTGACTTCTAAATGACTGCTGCTTCATTTTAATAGTAATTTGTTAAGAGCAGAAAAGGCCATCAAAATGATATCAATAATGTTCAGTGATTGACTGTTAATAACATCCTGGGAAAATGGATGTATAAATTCCTTTTGAACAAGTATGCATCATTCTCTGACCTTTTAGTTCATTATTAATATCACCAATGATGATTTAAAATTCTCTCAATGTCAAATGCTATGTCTTTCTGCGATGTGGACACCAGTCACAAGGAGCTCAGCTGAGACTAACAACTTATTTAGCATAGGTCACTGAACAACTATCAAATGCTCAAAAATTCCAGCGACTACTGACTGCAGAAGATTCAAAGTGGTGATTTAGTGGTTCATAAACCTTTTCCATTCCACTAAGCCATCCAGTCTCCTCCTCCACTCTTTTTCATTATATTTGTCACTTTTTAGATTTAATCTTGGTTCCAGACTAGTAGCTTGTAGCTGTGGACTGAAGGGATGAGACTTTTCAGAGCTGTAGAACATATTAAAAGGAAAAATATGAAAGCTGTGTGGAAAATGCAGGCCATACAGAGTTTAATAGAGTTAGTTGCTAAGCACAGGCACTTTAAGGAAAGAGTTCAGTGTCTGATGTTGCTCCTAATAGCCAAACCAAATTAGTGACAAAGGAGCTGCTTCTTCAACAACTGTGATTCATCTGTGAAACACTGAATGACCTTGGTGCCATGGAAGAGACAGAATTGTCAGTGAATTTTAGTTGAAATTGCTGAATTTGGATTGCAGCTCTCACTATTTGCAGAATGGGCTTTTTTTCCTCAGTTGAGTTCTCTCCCTTTTTTTTGTTCTGCAGATATGCAAACTCTCAAGTAGAAAGTCAACTGGAAGAAATTGTACTCATGGGTATGTATATATATATTCCAAGTGTATTCATAATTGCATACATTGCATGATATATATCTGTGCATACAGACTTTTTATAAATATGGGAAAATATAAGATTCATGGGTTTAAGTGTGCGTATTTAACTTTTAGAAAAAATACGAAACCACAAGTATTTGAAGGTGGGTTTACATTACTCGAGTATGCTTGAATAATTCAAATCTACCCCATATTTCAGGATAGGCTGTAATATACAACTATTTAGGTATTGTGATTTAGATACTGAGTTTTAGCTAACTATATGTAATTCACCTGTGGTGATCTATTATTTGTTATTGTCTTCCAGTTATCGAAAAGGTATGGATTTGAAATATATTCTCTATATTACAATATAAACCCTCTTTCTGTCCTAAATAATAAGGAACTAACAAAAGGCAACAATTAATACTATCTTCAGCCTTGGCTGACATCATGATGATTAAATTTGCTACACAGACAGAAAATATCTATATTTCTGCAAAGGTTTATATGCACTTGTACATTTTCACTTTTCTGAGCTGTGGGATGTTGTAGTGTGCCTTCCATAATGAGAGGAATAATACTTTAAAAACCTGTCTTAGTTATTTTTTTCCCTTGGTAACAGCAGTGTGATATGTTGTATTTCTATGTCAGCGAATACACATATAGGCATATAGTCAAGGACAGCCCACAACTGAAGCATACATAAGCTGTATTTTGCCTTCATTTTTTCACAGGGACAATCCCAGGACTGTCTTTAACCAAAAGCAGAATAAATTGTCCTCTTTGGGCTGCCTTCCAAAGGGTCTCACATCTGATTTCAGTAATGTGATTGTAAGTGCTAGGCATTCTGACCCTTTCCTCACATTTTGGTGTGGGACAGCAGGAGAAAATACGCCTGATTTGGACATGGTGTCTCTGTGCACATGACCTTGCGTTGGCAGAGGGCCATACAAACCACAGAGCTGCCACTGCTCTGTCCTAATCTTTAACTTGCCCAAGCTCTGCAGTCGCCAAAGGCTCAGAGGCATGTTAACTCTACTTTGGAACAAATGATGAAAGTAAAAATAAATAAATAAATAATAATAATAAAAGAATCTGGTGTTTGTTTTGAAGATGTGGTATATTGTAAAGTTTTCTCCAGCTGACATTTCACTGTAGTTCAAATGGAGTATGTGAATGTTAAACTATGTATATTTTACATGGATCACCAGGCCTATTTAAAACAAAATCAATAAACTTGCCTCCAACAGAAAGATTTCTTTTTAGATTTTTTACCTGCATTCCTCTGGCACAGCTGTGAAAGGCAGTGTGCACCCAGTACTGTGACCTAGCACACTGCCAATGCAATCTTCTAAAGTAATAGAATCAGAGAATGGGTTCAGTTAGAAGAGACCCTAAAGATGACCTCATTTCAACCACCCTGACATGGGTAGGAATACCTTCAAATAGACCAGGTTATTTAGGTTATAGGGTCAACGTGGCCTTGAACACTTCCGGAGAAGGAGCAGCCACAGCTTCCAGGGGCCTTTTTATGTTAGGGTTCTGGAGCTGAACGCAGTACTTCAGGTCTTATGAGAGCAAAGTAAAGGGAGAATCACCTCCCTAAATCTGTTGGTCATGCTCCTTTTGCCCAGCATACTTGTCTGCAATCATACATTGCCTGATCATGTTGAGATTCTCATCAACCAGCACCTCAGATTTCTTCTAGAAAAAAAAAATTTAAAATGTGACTTCAGATTCTAAGATTCCTAACATGAGCACCAAATATCATGGTTATTACAGAAGAAAATATTTTAATACTTATTTCTAACAATTAAAATGTCTCTGTATTATATTGCTAAGCATTTCCAAATTTCTTTACCTCATTTTAAAATGTATCTTTACATCTTTATTTAAAAAATGTACAATTTCTTACTCTAAAATGTGTCTTCTGAAGCTCAGAGTGATACAAGTTGACTTCATAATTATTTAAAAATAAAGTATTTTCTGGTCTTCAATTATAATACGCCTGCGCCAACAATAACGGCTTATGTCCGTCTGGTGAATAAACTATAACAGTAACTTTCCTCCTTCAACTCCTCTCTACTTGGCTGGCTTCATATAAAGACAAGATGGAAAAATAATTGTTCCATTCTTTCAACTTGGTAGGATATTTTTGCTCATACTGACAAATAGACAGAATCTCAGGCATGCATAAGAACACATTGCCCTTACTGATCAGCTGAAGGAAATACCTTTTGGTGAGACACAGAAAAGAGCATAACAGACATACTAAAAAAGGCAAATGAAAATAAAATCCTTAAAAAATAAAAAAGGACATCTTCTTTTGATCAGCAAGCATTGCTGAACATTCAGGATGAAAATAAGATGGGCCAATATGTAGGGTGCAAATTGTCCCCGCAATAGAAGGGCAATAAAATGGGGCATTTCCTCTAACAGGGAATGCACAGCAACTCCCTCTCAGGGGCTCTACCTGGAAGCCATACCATAGCATACAGGAAGCAATAGGTATTTCAGTCCATCATGACCATGGACGCCTCTGTTTTCACCCATATTATGCAGTTTACACACTGCACCTTCAAGACAGTTAAACACACGCCAATGCTGAAACTTTTCCTGCTAAAGAAGCAAGGCTGAGTTTGCCTCCATGCAGCTCATGGTTCTCCCGGCCCAAAAGTCTGCATGCCTAGTTCATTTCTCTGTAAGGAAAGAAACAGCTTACTAAAAACATAGTAACTGTTTCTATAAAGGTAATTGGTATGTTGAATAAAATTCAGTCTCCTTTGACACCTGTGGCAAAACTCCCACTGACATCAGCACAGCAAAAGTTCAGCAAATTTTCTTGAATTAGGGTACAGTGATAGGAAACAGAAGTGGTTTACATTTTCCTCTGGGAATTTTATAGGTTGTAAATTCAGTAGTTGCACAACTCCTATTAGTGCAACTAGGAGAAATGTGGCTAAAATTGAATCAGTTCTTTCTGAGAGTGTTAAATGACAATGAACTTAGACAAATATAAGCAGAAAGTTTTATTTCAATGAAAAACGTGTCTGTGTTTCTTTGTGTCCCCAAGGTCTGCCCTAGATTTTAGATGAAAGTTTACTAGTTACCTTGAGAAAATATATTTTGTGAAAATGGAGCTTGTCACACCAGGGCCAATTTTACTAGAAACCAGCACTTAACATTGCTAGTCATAAATAATACAACACATAATTTTTCAAAATTCAGAAGAAAAAAAATAATACTATAGCCTTTTGAAAGGAGTAGTAGATACATATTCCTTATAGGTACAAGAGTAGGTGAGTGGAATATTAGAAAGAAAACTTAAAAAAAGGAGATGTTTCAAACAACATTTAATCTTTAGTACAAACACTCTAACAGATTATAGAAACTGAGATTAGAAAACTATCTGGCTCCTCAGCAACATAATGAAGAGTGTCTTTTCCCAGCTAGTCAAATGGACAATTGTCTTGGTTTCAACAATAATTGAACCTGAATATTTTAGTCACAAATTGATTTCTGGAGAAAAACAGTAAAAAAAATAAAGGCATGAAAGGGAATCTAAAAATATGTGCACTAGTTTGTCAGACTGTAATGGTTGTTTGGTGGTTACAACATAGAGAGATAATAAGGTTTCTAAGAATCAGTCAAACATTGAAATTTTTGTTGTTCTACAGATGTTTATTAGTTTATGATTCCATGAGCCATCAGGTAGGCAAATACTAAAGCAAGTGGCAAAAAATATATTCCGAAGATATATTTATGTTGATCACAGAATCTGTTCAGATTGCCCTGAATATCTTACATTTTAAAAGTTTCATTCATGCGAATACAAATTCTTATAAATATGAATGGTGCATAACAGACAGTCTTAAGCAACTCACCTTTATCCCATTAATCTCAGTGATACCTGAGCTTGAAATTCCAAATTTAATATTTCAGTATCAACACTGATTATTAAAATGCTGATCATTTTAACAGGCAGAATGAAGAGTGCGAAAAGATAAAGACGAGTGGGAAATGAAAGCAGCTGCAGTAAAAACATGCAGAGTGTAGAATATAGTCAGAAGAACAGGAAAGAAACAAACAAACAAACAAAAAAATCTGTTCAGGTTTGTCAAGAGGCATATGGGTTTAACAGCATTTCATTCTAGCGCAAATCAAAAGTGGTTTAGTACTGCTGCCTATGTTCTTTTAAAGAAGCTGATTACTTCACATCTAGAATAGACAAATATGAAAATAAGGTGTTTTCTGTTTTCTTGAAATATTACTAAAGCAACAATGGTTAATTTTTATAGATAACACTATAATAAAGATAATAAAATAAAATAGCAGGGTTTTTTTATTTCATGTCAGGACAGGTAATAACCTCTGTTCTTTCACTATTTTTTTCTTATATTCTGAAATTAAATTCTTGAATTTTCGTGATGCTGTGAATGTGCTGAGATGCACTGAGGTATATTATGCAAAGCACCATTTGTTGTATGATGTTAAATCTGTTGAGAGACAGTCCCTTGGATCAGGTATAGTAGGGAGCTGAAGAGATATTTTGTAAGCCAGAGTATGTTGAGCCAGAGCTCAGCATATTCCTGTCTTTTGTCCTATAACAGAACTGCAGACACTGTGAAGATTAATTGAAGACTGCAATTTCCAACTGTGACCAGTTATTGAATTTGAATTTACAAAGGACACTGAATCCCTTGAGTATCAGTGGTAAATTTTGCTTCTGGTCATCATCCAAATGGTATGCATGAGCCATGAGGCTGACATGGGAAAAGTATATACTATCTTTTTTTTCATGTTGTCCTGATTTTTTCTGAAATAGAGTTAATTTTCTTCCTAGTAGCTGGTGTAGTGTTATTTTGGCTTTAGTCTGAGAACAATACTGGTAACACACTGATGTTTCAGTTGTTGCTGAACAGTGTTTACCCTGATCAAGAATTTTTCAGTCTCTCATGCTCTGCCAGTGAGGAGGGGCACAGGAAGCCGGGAGAAAGCAAAGACAGGATACCTGACTCAAAGTAGCCAAAGGGGTATTCCATACCACAGCATGTCATGCCCAATATATAAACTAGGGGCAGTTCTCTGGAATGGACCAATTGCTGTTCAGGTTGGGCTGGGTATCAGTCAGCAGGTGGTGAGCAATTGTATTGTGCATCACCCGTGTTTTTTTTTTCCTTCCCCTTTTAATTTTTGGTTCTCTTCCGTTGTTTTCCTTTATCATTAGTAGTAGTAATAATAGTAGTAGTAGTAAATGGTTCTTTAGTTATTAAACTGCTCTTATCTCAACCCTCAGATTTTACATTCTTCTGATTCTTCTCCCCACCTTGCCAGGGAAGGGGAGAAGGAAGCGGGTAAGCAAGTGGCTGTGTGGTGACTTTCATCTCTTGTTCTCGGGCTGTGCACTGGTGAGAAAAGTTTGCTCCTGTTAAAGCAGCTGCACCATGAAGAAAGACAAACCCTAGACCAAGTTCCCATGCCCCTCCTTGGAGACATTCAGCTCCAAATGGGCCAAGGCTCTGTGAAACCCAGTCAGTTAGTTCTTGATGAGCAAAGTGTTAAACTAGATAACCTCCAGAGGTCTCTGCCAGCATATTTTCCTCCATGATTAAAGTTTCTAAAGAATTTTAATAAGAAAAACCTATTGCTATTCCTGCCCATCTCTTTCACCCTTGTTTTTCTTTATCCCTCAGGATTTTTGGAATTTACATGACCCCGGAATGCCCCTGTAGCCTGCATTTTCTTATGAAAGTTCCTTTCAAATAAGACATTACTTTTTGCTGTTACTTCTCTTTAGATCAGAATGAAAAGCACTTTCTTCAAGACAATGACATTAATTTGCACACTGTACTGACCCAGTGCCTGAATTACAATTGAACTGTGGCATTCACCACTCCAGTGCCTGTCCAATTTTGTCATGAGGTTTTGCATTGTAGATACATGCAATGCAACTCAGTACAATTTGCCTCTGTTTGCAACACAAAAGGTGGATTAAAAAATTCATAAATAATAAAAAGGAAATAAGAAAATATTTATTAGTCAATAAGTTGCTCACATTAAAGAAAAGAAATCTGTCTAATTCTGTAAATATGACTATGATGTAAAGGTTAGAAGCCCTTGAAGTCCCCATTATACATTGGCTTTTCACTCATAGATCAACAAAAGCTCCATATCAGACAACAGTGTTAAAATGAAATGTCCTGCCTGGAATTAAGAAGGCATGATTTGTTTATTTGAAAGGAAAGGTGGGTGTCATTTGGTGAAATCGCAGGAAGATTCAGAGTAGCAACAGGGTTTCTTTTCAACATATTACACATCCACAGAGTCTTAAAAAGTGATCCTTATTTGTTGGTGGATCACACCAGCAGTTTTACCTCCACTACAGAAGTTGTATGTATTGTGTGGCTTTTCCATATAGTGAGTCATTAAGTACCAGTGCCATCCCTAGTATTTGTTAGGCCCCTTTCTGCTTAAAACAAGGTAAGTTACAAGAAGCTTTCAAGCTGATTTTCTACAGAAAGTCAAAGCTACTCTGGGCACTCTCTATCTGGACCTTTTTGCAAAAGTTTATACAGAATATGCATAAGCAATTAATAAAGCTGCATAAACGTGGAAACCAGGATAGAGTTCATAATCTAATTTAGAAAGACACAGCCAGATGTTGTTTTTGACTAGAGATTAGTACTCTTAAATCCAGAGATAAGATTTGGCTTTATTAAACTCTAGCAAGCAAATATGACTAGGGTAACATATAATATTTGTTTAATAGTTGCTTAAAACTGTAAATTTTGACACGCTCCTTCAGTTTTAATCAACAAGAGGTTCTGTCCTCCCGTGTCTTTCAGGGACAGATAATTGCTTGGATCTTGTTGCTTGCCTCAAGGCAGGCAGTTTTGCAATAGGACTTGAGAGGCAAGACAGCAAAATGACATTTGCTCCAATTTCTTATTTCCACTTTGATAATTCTAACCTTTTCCCACTCAAGTCTGGAACTGTGAAAAAGCAATCTTTCTTTTTCATTCCTTATTTAAGGATATTCTTTAACCCTCTGACTAGCAGTTTGAAATAAACTTGAATCAGACCTCTGGTCGCTCAATATTTATTTTCATTCTTTCTTCAGTATGTGCAGGCAAGGTGTGGATAAAACTTATGAAATTATTTTTTTCCGCAGAAGCTAGATAAATTCTTACTTGTTCACATTGCATTCTTTACATAAAATAAATGCATAAACCAACTATTTCTATATGAAAATTATTATGGAATTATTTTCATATTCATTTTGCATAATCTTAATTAGAAAAATGTTGTATATCATTTAATATGTGAAATTATGTAATTTTTATTATTTTTGATTGAACTGGCTTAATTTCAAAATTGCCTGAGTCTCATTTTTTAAGATGTTAGTGTGCAAATATCAAAATCATTACTTTCTTTTTAGCACCTGAGTCCTCAATATTGTCAGCATTTTAAAATTGACACACAGCATCTGTATCCATTATCATATTAACTGATAGATGGAAACTGAATTTTAAACAACTTCGGTTATTTGGCAAGTAACAAGATGATCTTTGCAGTTAGTTCTGCTGTGGGTTCCATTCCAAAGATAGAACTGGAATAGCATAAACATGGTAGAGTGGACTTGAATTGCATGAAGTGGTTGTTGGGGTTTTCTGTTTGAAGAAATTAAACTAGAAGATGTGTTTGTAGTGTCTAGCCGACACACTCCAGTTGCAAATGGGCATTCAGTCATGGGACGCTAGAATGCATCTGAAGTTGAGAGGAAATAAAAAAAAGATTAAATAAGCACTTTCTAAGTCAGAACCTCAACATCAACTGAACTATTCACTAAAGCAGATGTAGGCAAATAACCCAATAACATAGACCTTTTGCTTTTTTCCTTTCTTTCATGGCCAAATAGCAGGTAAACTGTTCAATCATGAGAGCCTGAGAGCCCACAGTCAATCTGCATGTGGCATCTGAACATTATTATGCCACAACTGATTGCTCACCCTTGAACAAGTGAGAGTATCACTTCTCCATTGGGAGTAGAGTGCCATAAGCTGTTACCATGGAAGTAGGTAACAAAGCTTTTAAATTACTGGACAAAATTGATGACTAAATTGTTCATATGCACTGTGGTTTTCCACTGAATTCAGGCACATGCAAGCGGCTTCCTTTCACAGACAGTTCAGCTCAATTAATGAGTTGGAAAAGATACAAACTTCTTACTGTTGTTAATAGCTTTAAGTTTTAGACTGGACAACTTAGGAACTAAGACTGAAGAAAGAACGAACAAGATAGTTAAGTTTTGATAGTGTAGTCTGCCTTTGTGTTAAGAGTGAACAACTGTTATTTTGAGATGGGAATACTACTAAATACTTTGACCAGGCATAAAAGGTTATTTTGAAGCAGTTCTAGCATTCTGTTCATATCATAAACCGTCATATTTTTACCTATTTTTTAATATATAGGCTTCACACCAGCACCTGTATGTACTCACATTTAGAAACAATGACAGAAAATTCTATCATTTATTCTACTTTTCTGCTTGAAAAAGGTTCTCACTTTGTTCTTCAGAGTAAAACTCAGGTTCCGTTACTGATTAGCTGTAATAAAATCTGTCTAATGGACAAGTTTCTTTAAAAAAACAAAATTCAACTCCATAATCAAAGCTTCTAGAATGTCTTATAACTTAAAATGAATATTTATTAAAGCACTGACATTTTTCTTGTATACTGGTTCCTCTTGCACCCGCCAGTTTTCATTTGGTATTGACCATTGACTACACTTTCGCAATTCAGGGAGGACCTCTGGATTGCAATTTTAACCAATCACCAAAAAAGTATTATGTTTTCAGTAACTCTTTCTGTTCTTATTACAAGCATTATCATGAGGACTGATTAATTTTCTGTCATTCTCTGTCCTTGTTGCAATTCTTGCTCTGTGAATAAGACATTGACATTTTCATGTACAATATATTATGCACTTACTGTATTGCATTAACCTTTCTGATGTTCTGTATTTAGTAGGCTGACAATTTTATTCCATTTTAAATTTTGTCAGGGTGATTGAAAGAAAAAGTATCAGAGCCAACCAGTCAAATTCCAGAAAACTTCAAAGTCGGTATAAAACACCTCTGCCCTGTGCAAATGTAGAAGAATGAAAGCCTAAATTTTTATGAAAATATTATCAAGAGGACAGGAAAATTATGACATTAGAATGAAATATATTGATAAAAAACATTTTTTTATTCCTGCTTAGAAAGATAGTCTTACACCATATGATGGTTTCCTAGACTTAGCAGGTACCTTCGTCTCTCATCAGTAGCAGCAATGTCTCCTTTGGGTCATTTCCATTTTATCAGCCCTTTGCTTAGTGCTATTATTTGTGAAAAATATTTCACAAGAGGAAGAAGAAGTCCAAAAAAATGGTTTTATAATGCCCTCTTTAATGCCATAATGTTAATTCTGGTTGCTAGTGGGACTTTGAATGAAAAATTTAGCTTGCTCTTGATCTTCAAAAAGATCATTAAAATAGCTAGCTTTCTGCCTTAGTTTCTGAGAACACAGGAATATTTTGCTGAAACTCCATAAAATTCAAGACAAGGCTTGATCACAAAAATTCTTTGACCATCATTTAATCATGTAAAAGTCAGGTAGGTAAATTATTTCTGTAGTTCTAACTCCCACCAGAAAGAGATTAAAAATGTCACAAATAATTTTCCTTTTGTGTCATCCTTTCATTCTGATGTGAGGTTTGAAACAGAGAGTTTGTAGAACACTTTCAAGTATTTTGAACGTGTTCAAGTTCAGAACAATGTTTCAGTCTCTGTATTTGCTTTAGACATGTTAGTTTAAATCTCTTATTTATTTAATATCTTTACATTTCAAAGAAGCATCAGTACTATCTGATGTGAAGATGAAGTGAATTCTTAAGTGAAGAGAAAAGGTGAATTGTTTATTTTTAGAATATCACCTGCTGTCTGGATGGACCTACTAACAAGCAAATGATAAATGTAAATTTTTGACACCTATTTGTGACATTTGACTCAGTATTTTGAACTGAATTGTTAAAAGGCATGACCATGGCAGAGTAGCTTTTATTGACAGAAAATCTAGTAGTAGCTAATTCTTTGATCTTAAGTAAGTCTGAAAAAAAAACATTATAAAGAAGCCTCACTAGTGACCAAACTTACTTTTAGGATATTATCTGATAAGAAAAAAAGTTGAAAACAGCCCCCATGCTCTGATAGTTGAGTACCAAAAGCCACAATATATAGCTGAAAAACTATCTATCTAAAGCAGAATGTTTTAATTATACAGAACATCGT
This sequence comes from Psittacus erithacus, assembly GCA_009867235.2. NCBI lineage: Eukaryota > Metazoa > Chordata > Aves > Psittaciformes > Psittacidae > Psittacus > Psittacus erithacus. Next base: position 8,713 of record WYDI02020627.1, on the reverse strand, counting down.
AGTTCAAGAGCATTAATTATCAAATTTGATTGTTGATTTCTAATAATAAATATAATAAAAATACTATTCCAATACTTTCCTTCATATTTCTTCAAATTAATAAAGCACATATACCAGATTCATTGACAAAGTCATTATGAAAAACTACTCCACATTTCTCCAAGATGGTCCTAAGATTAGGTTAATGACAAGGGAAAGTAGAATGGATGAACTGACTGCCAAATCTGACTTACAATATATGTTGTCTAGCTCTGATATTGACATTTTAGAAATGTGCTGAAAGTCTTAAAAAGTACTAGCCAATGTAATTCAATAGGAAGGCAGTTATTTTTGATTCTGAGATCTGTGTAAATACTGGTCATAGATTTTATATTTTTACAGGTTTTTTCAATTTTCTTCTAAGTCAAGATTTAATTAATAAGATTTCTGCTAGTTCTGTAATTTGTTTTAAATTATGCCTGTCACAGATGGAAAATATGTGATGTGTATTTAAATACTAGCTTGGAACTATAGTGGGACTGCTAGATTTTTACATCTCTTTAAAAAGCGAAAAAATCTTTATTTATTAGTAACATCATTGTAAAGCATATGATTTCTCTTGAGAGAGAATTTGCTGATGGATTTCTGCCTTCCCTACACTCAAGTCCTTTTAAGGATTCTGTATTTCTCAAGGAATTAACATTTAGAAAGCTGAAAGTCCTATTTTTCCTGGGGCAAGTAACAGACTGGTAAAGTTACTGGGATCATAAAGTCCAGATGCTTTACAGATGCGTCCTTGAACTGGGTGTTCACATATATCCACTAAAGTTTTGTCAGGTTCGGTCACTTGAGATCTTTTAGTATCACATTTTAATTATTCTATACACTAGTGCCTTTCGTAAGATATCTGTTGAAGAGTGAAGTATCCTGGGGCAACAGAATAAGTCAGGTTTAAAAAAAAAAAAAATCAGGCTTTACGTTTATGGTAAACCTAATTACAGCATGCAATTATGATTTTATTTAATATATGGAAATCCAAATAGATAATAATAATAACATAATATTTGATGCCATTCTAATAAGTCTTTCAATAAAATCCTGTCCAGGTTTTTTGGTGTTTTCTTTTTTGTTGGGCTTTTTTTTTTTTGTATGGAAGATGTCACAAAAAGCCAGGCTATCTATTGAATTACTCTGTCTAATGGCCCTGTACTGAAGAACTCAAAAAAACTCTGCAAAATATACTGTGAGCTGGAGAAACCTATGGAAGGCTATTCAACTGAAACAGAATGAGCCCTTTGCTAAAGACGAAGAAAGGAAATCGAGTTTTTTATTAGTAGTTTGTTTAAGGCAGATCACCTGGTGTTTAACACACATTATCAAGATGTTCAATCTAGATTCATAGAACCCATTTGAAAAAAAAGAAAGACTGCTACTTAAAATCACTGAATAATGGTACTATTTTAGTTTGTTAATAGCTATGAAAAAGAAGGGGGGGTCGAAATGCTGTAGCCTTCATGTCTGTCTGATCCTGGCAACGTGATTTTCTATAATTCCCTCAGTTAGTGGGAACTGTCTCACTTATTTTACATTTTTGGCTTTCAAAAATGTAGCCCAATTTTATAAGGGAAAATTAGCTTCCCGAAGGTAAGTATTCTCCTGTTACATGAGAGGTGAGATCCAGACCCTGTGAATTCCTGGCAGAGACCTATACTTTCCTATGTTTTCTTCATTTCATGGAAGCTGTTTCAATATTATTTTATATTTTGGACCAGAAAAGATATAAATAAATTTTAGAAGAGGAAATGTATTTCCTTCCAATCAGAACTGTATTGTTGTACTAAACCAAAGATCAGCTGCATAGGTATATGCACTCTGCGTTTTACTATACAGTTCATAAATGTTTCAAGATTGAATTCAAAATAACTCTAATCTAGACAAAACCTTATGTCTTAAAATAAGTCCAGTTAGCTTAATTGTCCTTTCTCTTAAATATTTATTAACAACTCCAGTCTTTGTACATTTTCTTGTAAATTACTTAAAGGCGCTATATTTACTTACTTTCTGTTTACTGAGTTTATATGTAGAGTGCGCATTTATTTCTCAACAATTCTGCTAATTTATACTTAAGTGATGCATGCAACTTGGAGAAATATCACATCAATATGTTTTACTTTCAAAAGTTTAAATTTCTTGTTCATCTTCATTATACTTTTATCCCTGTTCTGTCCTTTGCTCCAGTTCCATCAATAGCTTTGCCTATCTCTTCAGTTATTTCAATGTACAGTCTTTCCAAAGACTTTCTTTACAAAGAAAGTGTGATTTTATCTTGAGTTAGTTAAGTGAAATATACATCTGAATCCTGCACTGGTTTAAATTTGGGTTATATGGATTAAGTCTAATAAATTCACAATTATAATACATATCCACATAAATGGTGGATATACTTCAGACACAAAGAATCTCTCTCCATGGGGTGCAGTAATAAATAGTTGATCTAAGTTATGCTTTTGCCACCTAGGTAGAAGCTCTATTCTCTTTTCTGCTTTTTTTTTTTTTTTTTGCTCTTTTTAAGCCTTTTTTTATTCTCTCATTCCCTTCTTTTTTTATTTTTGTAGTACGTTCATTTTTTTGCTAGTCACTGTGACTTTATTATCTTAGTTGCAGTATTTTATGCCTTGTCTCTTCCTAAGCTTTGCCTGTACTTATTCACCCACATGCATGGTAGTGTAACCTTTTCCTTTCTGTTCTTTATTTACTTCTATCCATATTCCTGCCTTCTGTTCCCTAATTCCTTTCACCTCTACTCCCTAGTTGTTTTCAAACTATCTGGCCATCATTCAAATTTCAGTGAAACATCTGTTGGAAGGTACATGGGGCAGAAGGAGTACACTGTGAAAAATGATCCAGCCCAAAATATCACAGGGTAGATTTTATAGGTGGATATGTTATCTTTGGACATTCCAGGTTTGAAAAATGCAAACTTGATTCTGAACAATAGGGAGGATCAGTAATAACAGACCATAAACGTTCTATTATCTCTATTGTGTTGCTTTAGGTTTTAATGAATTACGTAACCTTTAGGTAAAAAAACAATGCTGCTTTAAATACAGATGTGGAAACACAATTTCTTTAATGGAAATGAAGTTGCTTGAAGATAGGAAAAGGCTTTAGGAAGCCAAGCACAGTGTAATGCCAACTCAAGGGAAGTTCAGTCTGCTGTATTAATAAGGTAATCTTGGAAACCATCTTAAAGCCTAAGTAAAAATAGGCATATGAAGCTATTTTAAAACTCTACAATTCTAAGTGTTGGTGAGGCTATTGAACAAGAAGAGCAATGATGGTTTCCCATCTTGAGAAAATCTCCTGAAATTTTTTAAATAAGATTAACAACCTCAAAAATGAAGCTTAGAATAACATGCTTAGATTAATATTGCTAAGTAATTACTAGCCCTGCTTACATCATTCTGGGGCATGAACGCAGAAAAAGATAGAGCTATGTCTGTAATTTTGGGGACTAAGCTGAAAATCTAATACTCCCTTTTGGTTAAAAATTTCTAGCATGTTTTGCTCATTCTCACAAACAGCTTGGAAAAGAAGAAAAACAGTGGCAAAACCTAATTAAAGATAATAACACAATAAGCAATTTAATTTCTTAGAACTGTTATTTCTTCCTTGCTGATGAGATAAGGCATATGCAAACTCTTGCATTAATTAAACAGTTTGGCTTTCTTTACAAGACTCTTCATTAAGCCTTAGTTCCCTTCCTTATTTCCTTCGACTTTGCAGTGGGTTGTAGTTTTTGTTCCCACCAGCTGCTACCCGGCACTGTATAACCATGAATTCTGCATTAATGAAGTCCTATTACCAATTCAAAACAATTTTTTGCTTACTCGTGTATGATAACAGAAGAAACAGTGACAAAAAGGACAACCTTATGCTACTGTCAGAATGTCTATTTGATAACATTTCAACCTTGTGTTTGCTTTTCTGTCTGTGCTTATTTTATTTTTTGTTATTATATAGCCATCTGTGATCCTTACATAGAATATAAATCCTTTCAGGATGTTTGTGCAGCAAAGAGTACAACAAGGATACTAAAAATGTAACAGCCGTTAGGCACTACTTGAGTTCAAAAAATAACAATAGCAGTAGATTGTGTTTATATTTGCCTTGTGATACTTCACCATTTTTACTGCAAAGCAGACTTTACTGTGTTACCCCCAAATATCCGTATTAAACTCAGCAGCAGATAGGTCATGAGCAAAAAACGATAACAAAAATAATCATCATGTCCACTAATTCTATGAAATTACTCTATTCTGGTAAAACAAAAGAGGTTTTTCTATTCCAGAAAATCTTTGACAAAGAAAAGTTTCATAGTTGCAACTAGAATTTGAACCATATGCACTCAGCCATGAATTTATGGTCCAAATCCTTATTCAGCTTTCTCTTCTCCCTCTTGTCTTCGTTTCTCATTCCAGGTCTTTTTTCACAACTGTCCTAAGAAAGGACAAAGCAGTATAGATCATACATTTACATCTTTAAGGATGTAAGAACTTCTGAATTTAGGGAAAGACAAGTATATGTAATCTAGCCTGTACATTAAACGTAAATGCTGTCACTTCTGAAATACTTATCTGCTTCTGGAACTGTTTTCCCTTCCCCTTCCACAGCTGAGGAGGACAACAGGAAAATTATGAGCTGGGAGGAGCAGAGAGGGGAAATCTGGACTCAAGGATCAAAAATAATCAATGTTAAGGAATCATTAAAGCTCACAGAAGAAGCACTTTTTTCTTCTCCAGGGCTGGGAAAGCTGCCTAATATAGTTCACATTTATATTGCCTGGAAATTATATTAGAACATTTGGGAGAAGTTTCCTTAAAATATGGATTATTTCATGGCCAGATTTTTGGAACTGTACATATGCATGGTATATTTGAATATTGTGCAAATATTTACGTGTGAGTAATATATCAGTTATTTTTGTCGGTTGTGCTGAAGCTTTTGCTGCATAGACATTCTGTTGCTCCAGAAATCGGGCACATAAGCAGTGATAAAATAGTTTTGCAGACCAGAATAGAGCACTTTGACTCAAGTCTCAGTTCTGGGGGAAATAATACCCCATGTGATGCAGATGGACAAATTTAGCTTCATATCAACATTGTGCTTTCAAGAACTTTGATGAGATCAAATGACTTTCTGCTGGTGCAAAGATGTTCTTTGGAGCCTTTGGATGAACCACCACACTCACTCCTTTCTAAACATCTTCTAGGAGGGGAGAATTAAAGCAGGGTCACAACTGCGCTGCCTTCCTGGAACATTTATATGATTCTGTGGAGAAGCAGGCTGAGCTCTTCTCCACAATCCCTCTGAGACAGCTCAGTACTTCTGAGAACAAGCCAGGCAAGATACATCAACATTTTTTAGAGAAACAATGTGAAATGAACAAAGATTGTAACTTCCAGACCTCAGAGATTAAAGAATTTCAAGTGTACAAAGCATCAGAATTTTCTGTTATAATATTCACTATGAGTTTATTATACTTTGAAACGTTGTGTCTGGTTTTCCCATGGCATGGAGCTCTATTTTCTTAAAGGCAGATGAGCCATCAGAGGCAGTGATTCAGAAAGGTCAGTTAAGCCCATGCAAAACGTTTTATAATCCAGAGTAGAATATTGACTCTGATATTTTTTTTTACCTTTTGTGTCAAAACCCTTCATTATTTATTCCTGGCTTCATATTTTCAAGGATTGTATTCCAATGTTGGAAGTTTGGATGGTAGCAAACTATTTCTATAAGCCTGGGATTGAGACCTCCTTAAATTAAAAGAAGATTGATTGAAAGGCCTGGCTAAATGGAAAAAAAATGTGATGGGTACACCCATAATTTGCTTTGTGACTACTGCTTTATCTTCCTGTAGATAAATTTTTGCATTGACCAAATGGGAACCTGGACCGCTTCACTTCTGTATGAATCTGATGGCAAAGAAGATCCCACCCTCTGTCTTATCAAGGGCTATTTATTCTTCCCTTCATTCTTATACAGAAGCTTGAATGTGCTTTATAGGGAACACTGACTTTAAAAGAGCTTGTAAAAAGAAACATGTGGGGCTCATAGGTTCATGTGGATCACAGGAAGAAAAAGTCTTCCAAATCTATCCTGGTTGTCCTTCATACACTACATGAAATTCAGACACTACCTGGACTTGTGCAAAGCGTTTCACACTAATTCGGGCTACAAATAGGAAAGAGTTCACAAGCTTCACTAAGGAGAAATCCTGCCTGGCCAATTTGGTGGCCTTCTATGATGGGGCTACGGAACTAATGCGCAGAGTTAGAGCAGTTGATGTCATCTATCTGGGGTTGTGCAAAGAGTTCAACACCGCCCCACATGACATCCTTGTCTCTCAATTGGAGACAACAATTTGATAGGTAGACCAGTCAGCAGATAAAGAACTGGCTGGATGGCTGCATGCAAACAGTTGTAGTCAATGGCTCAATGCCCAGCTGGAGACCAGTAACGAGTGGTGTCCCTCAGGGATTGGTGTTGGGACCGGTCTTGTTCAACATGTTTGCTGGTGACATGGACAGAGGGATTGAGTGTGCCCTCAGCAAGTTTGCTGATGACACCAAGCTGTGTGGTTCGGTTGATATGTGGGAGGAAAGAATGCCATCCACAGGGACCTTCACACGCTTGAAAGGTGGGCTGGTGCCAACCTGATGAAGTTTAACCGTGCCAAGTGCAAGGTCCTACACCTGGGTCGGAGCAATGCCAGGCACATCTATAGGCTGGGCATAAGAGAGATTCAGGGCAGCCCTGCAGAGAAGGACTTGGGGGTGCTGGTCAATGGGAAAATTGAACATGAGCTGGCAGTGTGCACTCGCAGCCCAGAAAGCCAACGGTATCCTCAGCTGCATCAAAAAGAGCGTGACCAGCAGGTCAAAGGAGGTGATCCTGCCTCTCTACTCTGCTCTCCTGAGACCTCACTTGGAGTATTGTGTGTGGTTCTGATGTTCTCAACATAAAAAGGACATGGAACGGTTGGAGCAAGTCCAAAGGAGGGCCATGAGGATGATCAGGGGACTGGAGCACCTCCCGTATGAAGATAGGCTGAGAAAGTGGGGACTGTTCAGCCTGGAGAAGAGAAGGCTGTGTGGAGACCTCATAGCAGCCTTCCAGTATCTGAAGGGGGATTATAAGGATGCTGGGGAGTGACTCTTCATTAGGGACTGTAGTGGTAGAACAAGGGGTAATGGGTTCAAACTTAAAGAGGGGAAGTTTAGATTGCATATAAGGAAGAAGTTCTTTACTGCAAGGATGGTGAGGCCCTGGAATGGGTTGGATAGGGAAGTTTTGTGAGCTCCATCCCTGGTGGTGCTCAAGGGCAGGTTGGACAGAGCCCTGGGTGGCATGGTTTAGTGTGAGGTGTCCCTGCCCATGGCAAGGGGGCTGGAACCAGATTGATTTTAAGGTCCTTTCAAATCCTAACTATTCTATGATTCTGTGATTCTATTCTAAGATTCTATGAAATTCATCTGTTTGCTACCAGCAAGTACAGTTTTAAGGTGACTAATTTTTATCAGGGTTAGAGGTCTTTTTGTTAAAACACAGGTTCAAATGATGTTTGATTTTTCCTAACTATCTCAGTGAGAGAACAGTCTACTTTCAAAATGCCTCATCCTACATCTTGAGTCAAAAGCGTTCTTTGACAGTGCCAAATTATCTCATTTCAGCTACATTATACTGCTAAAAGGAGCAATCTAATGTCAAAAACAGCCTTTGAAAAAAAAAGAAAAAAATTCCCTTTGCCTTTATTTGTAGAATTAACCCGATATACCTTCTTTAAACAAAAATATATACTATAATGTGAATCACAAATGATTTAAGTAAAGTAAATAACATAGTTGGCCATAACTTCATGAAGACCATGACGTGATGATAAAAGACTCATTAATTTCATATTTCCACATAGTTTTAAGTCAATTTTTAAAGTGGATCTTTTTTTAAGTGGAGGTTAGGGTTATTTTGTTAAAAAAGTTTTTACTCAAGGAAAGGAACCTTAACTGACATTCGGAAAGCCCCTTTTATACCCCCCAGAATTCATAAGTTTTTCTGAGCAATTTTCCTCAGCTGTGTGCCTTCCAACCTGATGTGGAAGAGAAAGCCTTACACAGTCAGGGCAGGCTTCCACTCCTTTCATGATGTGGAAACCTAGAAAACAGTCATGAATAAAAAAATTCAGCCAGATGGTTTATTATTGTATGGTAACAACTTTAACAGAGTGTCATGGTTTAAGCCCTGTCATGCAGCCTGCTCGCTCACCCCCCCCTTCTCCCTCAGCTCCCAGAGGGATAGGGAGGAGAATAAAGAAGAATACAACTCCCACGGGTTGAGATAAGAACAGTCCAGTAACTAAGGTAAAACACAAACCACTGCTGCTACCTCCAATAATAACAATGATAAGGAAAATAACAAGAAAAGAGAATACAACAGCTCACCACCTGATGACCAATACCCAGCCCCACCCCAGCAGAATTTAGCCCTTCTGGGTAACTGCTCCCAGTTACATCTTGGGTGTGATGTGCTGTGATATAGAATACCTCTTTGGCTAGTTTGGATCAGGTGTCCTGTCTCTGCTTCCTCCTGGCTTCCCCTCTTCCCTGGCAGAGCATGAGACTCAAAGTCCTTGGTCAGAGTAAACATTACTGAGCAGCAACTAAAAACATTGGTGTTA
>WYDI02020626.1:0-22563 GCA_009867235.2 Psittacus erithacus | reverse complement strand
CCCCGCGCGCGCAGGGCCGCTGCGGCGCGACGCGACGCGCTGAGGTGAGGGACGGAGCGGGCAGCGGTACCGGGCGGCTCTGACAGCGCCGGCGGGGCAGCGCCGCCGGCACCGGACTCTCGGGGCGACCGCTGCACAGCCAGCTCCAGCCCCGCACCTGGCGGCTGCGGCCGAGCCCCCCGCGCCGCCGAGGCAGGCTGCAGGAAGCGCCGCTCCCCGCGACGGCGGGGGCCCGCGGTGGCATAGCCCCGCTGTCAGCCGCAGCCCCGGAGACCTGCTCGGCAGCGCGGCGCCCGGCGCCACCCGGTACATGGATTACCTGGTAGGTCCCCTCGCGGGAGCGGAGCGCTCCTCGCCGCCGGCCCGCCGGACATCTTACGGAGCTCTCAGCGGCCCAGACGGCGTCCCCGGAGGGGAAGAGGGGCAGGTGGGGCGGAGGACAGCCGGGCTCCAGGCGCGCTGCCTCCCCGGGCCCCGGGGCTGTTAAAGGGCGGTGATCCGGCAGGGTGCCGCTGGAGCGTGCTGCCGCCTCGCTCATTTGACCGCTATTAGGATGCTAAAGCCGTGACCCGGGTCGCTGTGTTTTTCCTAAATACATGGGCTTAGGGTACGGTTGAATGAACTAAATTGTCACCCCGGGCGGGAGCAGCCCTGCGCCCGGGCATCTGGTATTCAGGGGTAACGTTTATTGCTCTTTAATGGGTATTGGTTTTATTCGCCTGCGAGAGATCGTATCGCGGGCGCGCGCTTCAGGCTGGGGTCGTGGTTAGTGTTCACAGTCGGCGTAAGTGAGCCCTGTGGCGCAGCTAGTCACGACTTGATTGTAGTACTGTACCTACTGACCTGGGCTTTATCACTTAACAGCGCGAAAGTGTAATGGGTACATCCCATCACTCAAGTTTTGCTGCTTTGAGCACTACTCTATGAACTGTGCCTCCTCCTTCATTTTTGAAGGCTTTGAAGAGTCAGCTCGGGCAATAAGGTGTAGGTATCTTCTGGATGGCCGTCCCTGTTCGCTGATGGTGTCTGGTGCGACCAGTCAGGAAGCATTTGGAGTCAGAAACTTGACTCAGCCTTTCTGATGTCTCCACATGAGATGTGCATGGGTGTAGGCTTTCAAGAGAGGTTCATCATCCAGTCAACAAAATCTCTGGCAATGCTGTTTTTAGTGGATTGATTTGAAGATTTGCCATAGTGAGATCAGAGCTGCATACAGTGGTTGACTTTTCTCTCTCTGACAATGAAAATAACTAAACAAGACAAAAACATTCACTTAAATATTGTTCTTGTGCTCATATAGCTTAGATTTGTCTTGGGTTATTCAGCTTTATTAAAAAAATTAAAAAGTTTTAGGCTTTGCTTCCTGAATTTGAATAGCAGAGAGAGAATAGAAAGTAAGTCCTGTGTGGCAGAAATGGTGAGTAGTCTTCTCTTTAAGAACCTGGTTAATGAAATACTGATAATAAACTTGTTGTGTGCCAGGGGCAGCCTCGTAGCTCCTTGAGAGCCTGGAGCTGTTTCTTATATTTTTTTCCTTTATAAACTTACATCCAGACGAAACTGGCCATCCTGTACTTCTTGAAATTCTTGCATTAACCTTTGTGACTGCTGCAGGCGGTTACGTGGAAAGCCAGTCACTTCGGGAACAATAAATTTAATAAGCCTTGGAAAATGAGAGCATGTTTTTGTATTAACTAAAGGGAGGAGGGGATTAAAGAGCTCTACATTTCTTATCTTTTTTTTTTTTTTTTCCCTTACTCTTTTTCTTCAGTTGATTGTTTTCTTCTTGTCTGTTCTGTGGCCTTCTTTGGTGCCATCTCTCAAAAAAGTGAATCTTCAGGATAGCAGTATCCTGAGTGGTCATAAATTCTTGCTTAATGCCCTATTGTATAGGGAATTACCTCTGAAGACAGACTTTCAAGGTCTCATCAGTCCTGCAGTGATTGTTATGGCACCATGGGAGACATAGAGTAGGTTGATGTAGCCAAGTTATTTTTTGCTGTAGATGTGGAAGCTGTGGGTTGGGGATAATAGTTTAAGCAGGATGCTGGTCCACTGATGGGCCAGGACAGGCCAAGATTTCATCTGTCAATGACCAGCATTTGTTGCTGGGGTTTCCATACTTGTTACATATCAGGAATCCTTGGTCTTTGGAATACTTGTCACAACTGGCAACAGGAGGAAAAAATAGGAAAGTTTTTATTTTTCTTGCATCTGTTTATTACTTGAAAAGAAGACAAATTCTTTTTGACTGTTCAGTTATTGTGTATTTGTGCAGAGGACTTCTTCCAGTCCTCATCTTCACCAAATGCAGGATACTGGTCCTCCTTCACCTTTCTCTGTTAATGGTGGTAAATGGAAGGGCTCCTCTTGGTAATGAGCAGTGTGTTCAAGCACCTTTGGTTGAAAGTCTGCTCTGACAAAACAATTTGACGGCAGTGGGTTAGGCACTACTTGTCTACCACCTACTTTCATCCCGGAGCTCCAAGCTGTTGCCACAGTCTGTCCTACTGTAAAGATGGGCCTACTCTTTATGCAAGACTTGCAGCTGTAGTGTGGATATTGACCTATAGATAGAGATCAACTGCCTTGTTATTTTCTGAACAGTAGTATCAAAAGATGCACGTTAAGAAATCTTGTGTTTTATGTGTTTACGTTGGTATCTTGCACTATGTGGGCTTCAAAACTTAAACAGAAGGTTCCTTTTCTGGTTCCTCAAGTTGAGGACTTGTGTTGCAGCCTGCAGGCAGTGAGGTTTTCTCCCCTGCCTTTAGTGTGAAGCTGACAGCAGGGCAAAGAATGCATTTGTTTGTGGCTGCAGTAGTCCCTTGACAGAGCGTTATACAAAGTTTTGGTTAGCAGTGGGGCTGAGTGAGAGAGTTTGCTGGAGGGAAGTTATGATAGCTGAGATCAGGTTTGCTGCAGCACAGACTTGGGAGTCATTCCGTCTTGACAAGAGGTCTGCCCTCAGTCATCTCTTCCCAGACTTGCATAGGAAGATTGTTCTGATTTTACCTGAATAGGGGCCACACTGATGGTACATTTTTCTCCTTTAAGGAGCTGATCTCAGGAAATCCTGAACATCTGCAGCATCAGCAAATATCAGCAAGTTATTGAAAATGTTCAAAGCCTGCTCAAAGCCAAGTCATTTGGAGCCAGCTTGGACTATGGTCCTGAAGCTTGTATGGGTAGATAACCAGAACCTGTGTATGCCGTCTTCCACTTACAGTGTGATACTTGATTTATGGCTAATGCCATTTGATAAAACACTGGTATTAGAATTGAGTATCTACTACAGTGCTCCAATCTGGTTTTGCGTTGTAACAGAATAGTAGCACTAGCCTCCGTATCTTTAATAGCTAGAATAGGCTCTTGAGTCTGCTGCCTGTTTTATTTTTATATTGATAGAATTACAGTGTTAGGAGTGGTGTGGGTTTTTTTTGTGTGGTGTGGTGGTGTTTTTTGGTTTTTTTTGACAATTTGATCAACATAGCTGATCCAGGTTCAACCTCTAGAAAAGAATGCATCTTCACTCATTTAGACACACCTTTTACTCATGCAGTTTATTCTCTTTGTATTGGAGTTAACTTCTTTAAAATAAGTTCTGCGAACAGAGCTGCATCAATGTAGATTTGTCAGGTTTTGTGACTACATAATCCAGTGATGTATATGCAACCTTCTTCTGCTTCATTCTTGCTGCATTGTGTCTGAAAGGATTATAGTGTATACATAGACTTGTATTGGCTGGCTTATGTTCAGTAGACTATGCTTAATTTAAGAAATTACAGCATGATGCATCTTGTGAAAAGCAAGGCATATGACCAATCTTAGAATTTTTGCTTGGAGAACTTGTGGGGAAACAATAGCAATGCTTCAGTTTTCTTGTATGTGATACTTGCAATGTAATTTTTAAGCTGTTGAGTAGACTTTCACAATATACTTTCTTAGTGGCATCCTCTGTACTAGATAAGGATCTTACATTGAATAGCTGCATGTACCAGCCTGACCTGTATAGAGCTTTTAAAAGCTGTGCTAAAGGGTGATGTAGAAATTTGCATCTGTGTGACTTCGCAGAAAAAGAATAGGTCTTATATCGCCCTGAGAGTTTGTCAGATAAATTTGATAACCTGTTTAATTTTGTATATTGAGCATTTTTAATATGATAGCTTATCTTAAGTGTATTCTATACGATATTGTATCTTAGTTGTATGTAAGAATGTTTCTTGGGCAGATAATGAAAAGTATATTCCAACCTGAAATAGGAGGTGACACTTCTCATGTGAACAACCGCATCAACTTCAGTGATTCCTTTTATCCCCCCCTTAAAAGTTGAGCATGAACGTGAGTATTGCATATTCAAAAGTGTGCTGTCCTAGTGCAGTGGAATCCTTATTGTTTTGTTCTGGGTTGTTTTTTACATATAACAAGTTTCGGGTTTTTTCAGTTCTTTGTACATTTGTTAGCTGTTATGACCATTTTACTTATGCATATGTGCACACAGAAGCTGAAATTTGGGTAGTATTTGAGTAAATTAAACTAAATTTTCAAATTTTAGATGAGTAGGCCTTGAACTGACTTCAGAGGTTCTTGTTTTCTGAATGGTCTTAACCTCAAGTTCTGTATAGTTAACATTCAGGCAAAGTTTCTTGACAGGGGAAAGTTGCATGTACCAAGCTGAGGTGCTCTTAGAAACATTAGGTGATGTTAAAATAATAATAATAAAAAAAAGTTTCTCTGCAACTTCTCTTTCTTGAACAGCTTACCTTTAAGACCTTCCCTTTTGTTTAGTTGGACCCCTTAATTTAGTTGGACAGGGTTTGATTTGGGAAGTGTAATACAGGATAAAACAATATCACTTAATGATTCTGATCTACTTCAGGTCCTGTCTTTCCATTGCTGTTGCTACCAGTTCCATTGTTTGGTATCTGCAGGCCACAGAAAACATTCTTTCTTATACTGCGAATGGTGTTATGGAGCCCTCTGTTTGAAGTTTTGAGTCTTACTTCACTGAAACTTTGTAAATGAGTAGCTGCTCTCCTTTGATTAAGGGAACGTAGGGAAAGTTCCGTATTAGGAACTTGGATTTTTCCTCTGAGGTGCGGATAATTTTCTGATATATCACCTGCAACATAAGCAGCAAAAGTCTTTACACCCTTGTCCTCTTTATTGTTTGCTAAACATTCCTCTCATTATATGGATTTTGTCTTACAACGATAAGGATTATTGGGACTGCCTGTTGGCTCATCTATCAGCTGTAACATCCTTGAAACTTTACACTTTCTGTAAAGCACAAGTACGCTACATATTGAGATACTATGCCTTTTTTGGTTTGGAAAGCTGATCAGGCACAAGGATGTGGGGTCTGGCAGTTGTTTCGAAGTAAAGATGTAGCTGAATGCAGGAAAGAAAACAGCTAAGACAAATCAGCTAGTGTATAGGGTGCAAGCAGCTCCGTTAGTGTTTGGATCAGATGTGAATTTCTGAAGTGGATCTAAGTCTCCTTATTGTAGGTAGGTTTGCACTGCTGATAATCACAGATCACATGAACTTGGTATTTTTTCAGCTGAAACCTGACTGGGAGAAGCACTCAGCTGATGGGTTTTTGATCCAGAGGACCAGATCAAAACTAGTCAGAAGTACATAGCGTGAATGCTTGGTCTTCAGCACCAGCTCTAGCTATGCTGTATTACATAGTATTGTGTACCTAGCCAGGCTCACTTAATCTGAAGGTGAGATTGCTGCTGCTTCTGATTACTTTCTGTGTCAGCACAGTAATGTAGGAAGAAACTCAGGACAATTTTAGAGACCCTCACCGAAATAAGTTGTTGTGAGTAGGTTCCTATTGGTATTTCAGCTCAATGAAGCATAACATTCAAATCTAAATCAACTGGGAATGGCAAATGGAATCAGTTCTGGGAGGTGACCTTACCTGAATGAGCATGCTTCTGGTTTAAGTAACTTTGGGAGTTCAAGAACCTGATCGGGCTGAAGACCTGGAAGAGAGGTGCTTTGGAAAACAAATCCTCCTCCTTGATAGAATCTACCTAGCCAGTAGTGCAGAGTGTTGCTGAATGAAAGATGCAATCAGCCATACAGAAAGGGCAATAAAAATATTGGTGATTTAACTCACAGAAGTTACCTGGCTGAATGTAGATCAGTGAGCAGAAGTGTACAATTCCTTTGCAGAAGATAAGTCAAATGCTGCATTTGCTCATCCTGTAATAGGAACAGTTACTGAATTCGCCAGGTAAACTTTCGATTCAAAGGAAGTTGTTACAAACCGTGAAACTCGATACAGCTTCCTTTGGAACACAAAAGAATGCCTTAATATGATTTCCAACACAAGATTCTGTGAAGTCACAGCAGTATCACAGTGCCAGAAATTTCATTCTTCAGATACATGCACTGAAGAAAAAAGTGAATTAGCACATTTAAAAACAAATTACCATTTTGCTTTTTCCATGATAAGGATTTCATTAGGCTGGTAGATGTTATTATATCAAAAAATGTGCCATAGTTTCTGAAAATGAGCTAGTCTGTGTTTGTTATGGATAGCCATATAATGTCCATGTGAATTAGTCCCAGGTTCAATATGTGTTGGGTCCCATGTTGCTCTGCAATATGCTGCTCCTGAAATTCTTCAATTAGACCTCCAAGCTTGAGGCAGCAGAGTGATGAATTTCAAAAAAGGTTAGAAATTAAGGCTTTTAACAGGGGAAGAATCTACATTTTGTAAGGACAGAATATTCTTCCTAATACCCCATGCTGATTACCATTTTTGGCTTGTGGTCAGTATCGTCAGCTCATGTTTTTTAATACTGCCAGCTTATGATGTTTATTCTCTTAAACTGAGTTCTGAAGTTTTGTGATTATGTGAGGATATCAACTCTCCATTAACAAAAGAAGCATTTTTAGTTTCAAACTTAAAAGTGCAAATGTGGGTCCAAACAGCTGAAAAGCCATAAAGAAAAAAACCCATATGCAGTACTTAAAATCTTGTGATTGTTTGGGTTTTGGCTCATAATAGTCTGGAGTATGTTGGCATTGCTTTTTTTCGCTGTGTGTGCAGCAAAACTTTCTCAAGTGCAAACTTTCCAGCTGTGTAATAGTCCTTGGGGATGTAAATAGGGTATTTGCAGTTGAATAAGAGATTGGCTCATCTCATGCTGGAGCTCTTCAGGGTACAGAACTTTTCTTTTGTCTCACTGGCAGCCTGGTAAGGTGACTATATCAATTGCAAACATGAGCATGTAAGTAGCTTCCTGCCATCTGAGGAAGAGACACAGAGCAGGAAGTCTAGCTGACAAGCCCTCGTATGTTTAGATGCAGTCCTGCCCTGTAGCTTTGTTGCCTATAAAGACAAACAGCAGGAAGAATGTGGATCATTGTACGATGCTTTGCTTTTAAGGTGTATGTTTTGGTACATCAGTAGAAGAAAAATTGTTCACAGCACCACATTAACTGTTGGCGTTGGAGAGTCAGGGGAAGCAAGATGGCATGCAAGAGCCAGCAGTAGCTGTTCATATAGGAAAATAAGTTGCAGATTTTCTTTTTTTTTCCTTATGACTTGGAACTTTTGGATGGAAGAAGCATCTGTTTTCTACATTTTGTTAGCCTGTACAGCAACTACTGCCCAGTCTTCTCTTCTGTGATTTTGGCTCTAATAGAGATGAAAAACTTTGAAGCAATTAAAAATGAAGTAATCATACTTTAAACTGTCAATAGTAAGTTTCATAAATGAGATTTGATAGCCCTGCTCTGGCAGTGAATAGAAGGGACAAAAGAATGCAGAGATTACCAGGGAAATTCATTTTTGCCTTTAGTTGTATAAACTGCATATGCTTTGGATGGTCTGATGCAGAGACATCAAGAATGCATCTTGAACATGGGAAAAAAAAGTCATAGTATCCCTTCTGATATTGGTAATAAAATGGCAGGTGAAATTCAGTTTTGATAAATGCAATGTTGCATATATTTGTAGTAGAAGTCACATAGCAGTACAGATGAATGAATAGGCCCTAAAATACCATGAGTGCTCAGGAAAGGGAAAGAGGATCTTTTTTTAAAATGTCATCTCAACCCAGACATCTGTCAACAAGTGTAGAGTACTAGGAAGAAAAAGGAAGGAAAAATCTCATTTTTGCACTGCTTATATGTAAGGTTAGCTGTTGTCTCAAACACAGCATTTCTGGTTTCATCATCTCGGAAGGAGTATTGTAGAAGCAAAGAAAATAAAGAGAAGGATGACACAGTAATTGAAAGAAAACAATTGCTTCCATACAAAGAGGGATTAAATAGTAATAGCCCTTCAGTCTGAAGAAGAGACAGCTGAATGGTGTGTGAAGTCAATATTATAGACATCTTTGAAATCATAAAGAGAGGGTAAATAGGCTATAAGTAATTTCTCCCAGTAGAAGAACTTGATGACAGTTACAATCCAGGAACTGCTTTTTCACATGGCAGTAGTTGCATTCTGGGTCTCATTTGTGCACTAACCTTAGGGAAGCCAAAATGAGTAGACTGTGACTTTGTAGATTCTTGTAAGGCAGGTCCTTTGTAGGGGGTATTAAACTTGATGTCCAGGTGTGAGGGTAGGCTTGTGGAGATTCTGAAGCTGTGACTGTTGGAACCTGAGGGTGTGTCCATGAGGTATATGGTTCCCTGTATGGCCTGGTGGTTATGCTGTGTGCTAAACGTGTCTGTGCATCCTCACCGAGGGGACAGCTAGATCTAGTTCCAGTACAGGAAATTACAGTTAGAAATTGGAGATATTCTGGACTGGGTCCAGGAGTGCTCCCCAGTGTAAGCAGAATTGCATTGACTGCACAGGAGGTAAGACTTCTTAATTCAGAGAGGTTTATGAACATACTTAATCTGCTGCAGGGACATGTAGCTAAAGGATTCCTTCTGCTTGGAGGTGCTGCCTTGACATATGAGCAAGAGACTACTGGCCTTCCAGCATTTCTGTCCTGACCAATTATAACTTTATATGTAAGGCCCACAACACTGAGTGAACCTGAAACTGAGCTGACAGCCTACGTAGAATGCGGAGTGATGATGCACTCTATAGTGAGTGATCTCTTCTCTCAGTGCTTTATTCTTGACTAGAAACTTGCCTAATTTCAGGTTTCAGCAGGACAGGAAAAAAGGACCAGAATTCTTGAGAAATCTCTAGGCTGTTCTTGCAGCTATTAATTTTGTGTTGGCTAATCTGCATCTTTCACTCTTTGAATCATTGCAGTCCTGGAAACAGTCATGGAAAACTTTTCTAGTAAGAATATTGCCTAAAAGAGGGGTGAGCATTGTTCTCTGGTGCATCCACTTGATTGCTTTTGCTGATGACAAGTGGATTCTTGGATCCAGTCCTACTTGCTGTTCACATATCACTGCCTTTCCATCAGCATCAGTTTCTTCTAGTCTTTAAACTCAGATTTATTTTTTTTTCTAATGATTATGTACAAGAATGTTGGTGTTTTAAAAATCTAATTATTCAGCATTGAAGGATAATACGAAAATATTTTGTCTTTTATACCTGACAGCTGTATTAAAAAACAATTCAGGGAGTTTAAATTAGAAATGTCACAGCCCTCTAGCACATTCCATTAATAACAGCTTACACAGAAAGAGAAGCCTTTGAGTTACTACTTGGAGTACACCACAAGCTTAGTGAGCGGTAGTTCTGGTCGAAATTCCTGCCACTTGTACTATAGCACAGTTGTGTGTGCTTTTGGGTACCTAAATGGTCTTTAAAACTCAAGCACTGGGCATTTCTTCCAGTCTCCATACGTATAGGTACCATAAAATCTGCATATTCTTTACATTTTTATTGCTAATTTTCACATTTCTCATGTACTGAAAAAGATACAGATAAAAATGGAGGTGGAAAGGCTTTTGCCTGGAAGGTCTGATAATTCCAAGTGATTACTGGGGTGGACCACTTCTTTATAAATGAGCAGGAGGGCATCTTAATCTTTATTTTACAGAAGAAACATACCTCTGGGAAAAAACCCAACAATTTCCTTTTCTCATACTGCTTCTGCCCTTGTGGTCTTGGAACTATACTTAGCACTGTGATTTATTTTGGATTTTGACAAAGCAAGCAGAGGTCAAGGTGAGTATTTCTGTTGATTGGCAGAATTGAAGATACCAGCTCCTGCAGTTCTGTCAGGTGTCTCATCCCAGAAGCTGATTAGGATCCCTCCTCCCCTTTTGCCCACCAAGTTTCTTGAGACTACTGCTTTCAACTTGGTGATTGCAGCTTTGAAGTGATCAGTTGCAAAATGTGCTCTAATTAATCTCTTCAAAGCTTTCTCTCTTGTAAATATTACAGGTAGGGTAATATTTGCTGAAGATACAGCTATTAAAACAATGGATTTGTGCAGTTGCAGATTAGTGTGTGCCTGTGTCAGCTGCCAGATTTTTTTTTTTAAATGCCATATACTGAAATTGGTTTGTACTCATAGCTGACTGCTTGAAAAAATGGACAGAACAACACTTGTGAATGACAGGTTGCTCAGTTACAAGACAGACATCTTTCTAGGTCATTATGAACCGTCATGTTTTTACAACATGGTTGAAATGACAAAGTTTTGGGCAAATATGTATGTTAGCTGTGAGTTCAGTTTCCAGCTGGAGAAATTATTTAATGTCTGTGAGGTTTTGCCTCAGAAGAAGCGTACCTAATGGCATAGTTGCATGCTTATGTTGTTAGACGTATTTGACCTGATGACTCTTCTGTTCACTTTAGACATATTAAGTGACTTCTCTTAAGAATAAGTGTTTGTAGAATTGTATCAAAAAGGTATCTTTCTTTTGTAATATTTGTAGGAATATTTTTACATTATTTTTTTTTCCTTTTACTTTCATGCTTGCCATGTAAAATCCTTTCAGAAAGGAACAATGAACTGTAAGTAAACAAAATGAAAATTCTCCAACAATTGTTTTGTTGCCCAGTTGTATGGTCCTGAATGAGATGCAAAACCAAAGTAATGAAAGTATGAAGAATAAATTCCCAGTGTAGCAGCATATTATCTCATACATTGTAATTCAGTGATGAGAGTGATAGTCTGTAGGACAGCATCACTAAGCATCTAATTATTTAAATCAAATCCTGATGCTTTTTCAGTGATTAAATTGAAGTAATGTTAGGGGGAATGTAAATTTTTTTTTGGGGGGGAAGAAGTGAATATAAGAGAGAGGTTGATAACAGCATTGGAATTAATAAGCTTTTTTAATGGTACAGACTGCAGATCATAAACATCGTCTTGGAGGCTTGAGGAAGGGATTGGCTTAATATTTCATTGGAAAATGATTAGACGAAACATTCAATGGCACTCTTTGTGGCAGTAGGTAGGGGAGATAATAATTTTAGCATTCATCCCTTCTAATAGCTTATTGGTTTCAGAACGTTAACAAACCCAACAACCAATAAGTAAGGTAGCATAGATGTGCTTTATTCTACTGAAGCAAGGGTCCACAGGTGCTTGCTGGAGAATTTGAACTGCAGCTAAGTTCTCCCATGAAGGTATGGCCTGGAATTACTGAGCAAAACTTAAAAAAAGGAAAACAATGTATAATGCTGTACTTGTATAGAATAAAAACAAACTATATACATTGAGAAATTGCAATGCTTTGCTGCTGCTGCATGTTTACTTCCCTTGCAACCCAAAATAATCTTTTTACTTTATATATAAAGTTGGGTCTGCCAGCAGCATAGAATATGTCAGGATGCTGAAAATACAAATCAATGTATGTATCACCCTGTGTTTCAGTATGAGCTTAAATTGGAGCAAACTCAGGTTAAACATTAGAAAACTTTCTAGTTGGGAGGGTAATGAAGCACTAGATGAGATTGCTAGGGGAAGTCATCCATCCCTAGAACCTTTGGAACAAGCTCTGCAAATACTCTCAGGAGGGGTATGGGTATGGTTTATAACCCCACCCCACCACTTTGTGTAATGTAGGATTTCTCAGAGTCAGTTCTACTCCTACTTTTCTGTGATATTTTTTTTCCTGTGATTTTTTTTGTTTTTGTTTTTTTACAACTTAGAGCACAAGTTATGGAATTGGATGTTTGTTCTGAAAGCTGAAAAGAATACATCCTGGCAATTTAAATGGTGCTTTGAAGCAGCATTTCCTTGTCAGTACGACTATTCCAGATCACTTCCAGTAAGAAAAGAAAATCAGCCATGCTGTTGAGGTTTGCTTTCAGGGTTCTGTGCTGAGCTTTTTGACTTTCAGACAGTTTAGTGAAATACTACTCATTTAAAATTTAATAATTTCAGCTAATGAAAAATGTTGCTACACATTTTTTTAGCACTTATGACTTCTCTTTTAAGCTTTTAAATCACAATTCTAATTAAATGGGTAATTCAATTACGGGTTTTTTTTGGGGGGGAGGTTAGACAGCAGAGGCCAAGAAAAAAAATTCACTGATCCTATTCAAAGTCTGTAGCATCCAGCAGTTTACCTACCACATCTTAAAATGCATGTAGATGATGTGTGAACTTGTTACACATGCAGTAAAAACATTTCACCTGATTGCTCTAATTTTTGCCTACCGTGACTTCTCAAATACCTTATTTAAAGTAATTCTTCCATTAATCTGAATAAATCATTGTAAGCCTGATTTACTATACTGTATATTAAAAAGACAAGCCTACAGTAGGCTTTATTTTGTGTTGGGGAGTTGCATTTATTTTCTGGCTTCTTTATCCTATTTAAAGAAGGTATTTTTCGTCTGTTTCATCAGAAATTCATAGTCCATCCTCAGCCTCTCTGTGTGACTGCAGAAGACATAGAATTGTGGAATCACAACAGATTGGAAGTTGAGCAAGTTGAGGGTAAAAGCTTTTCATATGATTATTCACAGCTGTAAGATCAGATTAAATAAAATATTCAGGATAGTAGAGAGCTCTCTTTTGAACATAAAAATTTCAGAAAACTAAAGAAGTATGACTTCAGAAATGTGGGGATATTAAATAATACATGTTCTTTTGATAAACAGAGGAAGAGAGTTTGAATGATGATAGAAGAGAAAAATGGTAATATTTAAACGTGGAAACTCTTTACAGTCCTCTAAGAAGCCAAAAGCACATTAACCTATTAAAATGTCTTTTGCAGGTTGTTTTTAAACCCAAGTAGATACAAATAAATGGAACTGAAAGCTTGCATGCAAAATGTTAATGTTGTATACAGGCATTCTGGGGAGCATTGGGTAGTTTAAAGCCTGTAGTGACTTAGTGAATTAGTAAGTATAATGGTGTTGGCAGCTGCTTCTGTATAGAAAGGTAGTATCTGCATAATCTGAATTTATATGGGAATTTTCTCAGCCTGTTTAATACACACATGCAGAAGAAAAACAAAGAAATATAGCCTTAGGTGGTGCTTTCAGGGGAGAGGGGAGAGATGGGAAAAAACCTAATTTGTAGTAAATAGCATTCTTGGTAATATCTCTATTTTAATTTCTTTAGACTATGTCTGAATGTATCCAGCTCTCATTTGCTGTTTGTAGAATTGGGATTTACACGGTAAGGCAATATTTTAACTAACTAAATAATTTTTGTTAGTGTTAATGCCATTTAAGTGAAAAGAAATTACTTACCTTTTTGGAACTGATCAGGATTAAGTAATAGAGTTAGCAAAAGGGATTTGTCATATCAGTTTACATAAACAGGCTACAGCATGTTTTTGTCCTCTCAAAGACTTACTAGTACTAGGACAGAAAAAGTATTCTTTTCTTTAATTAAACAGGTAAAGAAAAATTCAGTCAACCACTTAAGCTGTAAGAAAGTTCAGAAGTCATGTGTATAGTTCTGGTCTACTGTAATTGCTGAAGGGTTTGTACACATTTAAATACCCATGATGTTTGAGTAATGTCATAATTGTTCTAAGCTTTGTCTAGAGTGCCTTAATATTTGCCAAATGCTGTTAAGTTGAATTTACCGAACATAATTAAGTTATTTAAAAGAAGTGTGAGGTTTACTTCAAACACATGTCCCAAATGTATTAAGTTGTTTATTTTAGGTGTTGGATTTTGATTGGGGTTTATTTATTTTTTTTTTCCCTTTTCCTGCTTTCAGTTGTTCCAATTAATGATGAAAACAGACGAATAGGGTGTTTTGGAGAAATTCATTGTGTAAGCTCGGATTACACAACGTGTCAGACACTGTTGCTCAAATCACGCTTCAAATCCTGAAGCTTTTGGAGTGGGAGTGCTGCTCCTTCTGCTAATACTTTTAAGGAGGAAGTCTGGCACATAGCACTTACTGTTTTATTAGGCTGTACAGTCAAAATTGTAGGTGATGAGCACTAGGTACCACCATTAACTGTTGATGACATCGTTGCAAAGCTTAACTTTTGCTTTTATTCTTAGAATTTAGTTCAGGTATTTAATACCTGCTTGAGGTTTTTTGCCTTTTTTTTTTTTTTCCATGACATTTGAGTGTATCCTGTTTTCAACAGCTGAAAGAATTATTTTCTAAATGGCAGAAAATAACAGATTTATGTGATATAGGCCAGTTCCTCATGGATGAAACCACTGCTTCTGCAGTCAAAGGCATGTTTTCCTGTGGTATTTAAGTTCTTCAGGAACACTTTCTACAAATTCCTGTGTGAAAAGAGTATGCTTATCTTGAAGGATCGGAGAGGGTTACAGTGTGAGGTTTTAATGGCTGCAAGGTATGCAAACCATCTGTCAACAATTTAGAAGGCTATAGCAAGTTGTCCGGATTAATTTGAGAGGATGTCATGGCAGGAGTTGGAACTTGATGATCTTAAGGTACTTTCCAGCCCTAACTGTTCTATGATTCTATATCCAAGTATAAATGTATGCGTGTTGCAGAATCAGGTGTAAGCAGCTATAATGTATAGCAAAACACACCCTTTCTGTTTTAGTTTAAAATAGCTAAGTGTAGTGTGTATACTGCAGTGCACTGCTAACTTATGGTATCTGAAGTTATAGTGATAATTGGGTAACTAATATTATGACCTTTTGGGCAGCATAATATTTAATTTCATCAAACATTTTAAATAACAAAATATAAAGAGTTAGCTTTATTTATGAAAATGCTGTGAGAAGCTGATTTAATTGACTGCTGGTACTTAAGGAAGGAAAGTAAGGAGGATCGTGAATAGACTTAAGAGCATCCACAGATGCACTACTGTGGCCACAGTGTAAAGGCAGGACATGCATCCCATTTCAAGGATAAAATAGTTCCTTTAGGAAAGTGCTGGGTGCTGAGAGTACTTGCTTATATAGAAATGCTTGTCATTAGAAAGGTGAGTTTCAGGTGGTCTAACTGGAGAGTGAGTTTAGACAGCTTCGGTGTCAGAGTAAAGGGAGAGATATGCTGAAGTGAGAGCTGTCAGGAAGCACAGAGTGGTAGTTTCTCCCTCCCCAGTGTGCCCTGCTCATACTCACTCATGTAACTTGGTTACTAGATTTGCTGCTCAGGTATGTGAATGTCTGGTAGCTAGCAAGTACAGTGCTTCTTACTGATGTCAATAAGCAAAATTCCAATTCATATTTCCCATTTAATTAATTCCTTGTGTCTTGTATTGTGTGCTTTCTACTGTATGCTGTTTTGCAGACTTAATAGACATTTTGTTATTTTGATAGATTTTTATCCAAAAGCTAAACAGCCTCCCAAATGACAGTCCTTTCCAGCACCGTGTGTTTGGTTTGTACTGCATTACCTGGACACTTCCTGTTCCACATGTCCTCATTGTACAGTGCTGCAAGTACATTGCAAAGGCTCTTAGTCCTTTGGACTACAGCTATCTCAATTGTTAGTCTGTTATCAAGCTGCTTATCAGTTGCACTCTTGAGCACCCATTACTTCAGCTGTACTACTCCATTAAATAGGCTTCCTGTTTTTCAGGCCTGTACGGGTTACGAGATGGAGGGAGGGTTTATGTAGTTACCCTTGGCAAAAGAGCCTGTGCTGCTTTCAGCTACTGTAACTAAGAGCATAAAGCTTTGTTGTGTTGAGCTGGGAAAACTACAGATCTTTGCAAGAGTGCAGAAAGAGATGCAAAACCCATTTTGGGGGGATTAAACCAGTTGAGATTACTTAGGTGTGTATACCCTTGAAGGGGGGAGTGGAAAAGCAGGGGTGGTTAATATAAAACCTGTTTAGATATTTGTAAAGATCTGAAGCTGAAAGATGTGTATTCTAAAATAAAATGTTACCATAAACTTAAATGAAAACTCTTTGGTTTAAAAAGACAATGAACCAACCAAAGTAGATCTCCATTTCCTCTGTGTGTTTCACACAGCTTCTTCACACCTTCTGGCTGAAGTATCAGTCGTTTCAGCTGCTTGTTCCTGCCTTTTCCACCATACTAGTGTCTGAGTCAGACATGACAGTTGGAAGTGGGGGAACAGCCAGATAAATTGCTTCTTGAATCTGTGTGACTATGGAGATTGCAAGCATATGACAACTTGTAGCAAAATTTACCATGATACCATTAACTTCCTTTCCGTTGCTGATTTAATTTTCTTAACCAAGTAAAAATCCTAGTAAAATAGCAATGGGGAGAGTTTGGCCTGCATGAGCGTCAGAGAAAAAAATAATCCAGAATTTGTTGTCTTGTGAGACAGTTTTTATGATGGGATGTTTTCCACTTTATAACTTTTTAGGACTCAATCTCAGAAACCGTGCATGATTGTATGCCTGCACGTCTTCTCTAAAAGGCCCTTTGATACTCTGTACTAGGCTTTGAGACATCTTTCCTTCTCAACTGTTTGCACGTAATAGTAAACTTTTTTGAGCAAGGGTAGTTCCTCCCTGTGCCTACCCGCTAAATGTGACTCCAGGAATAAGCAAAAAAGTAATTTACTTATTACTTGCTATTTTGGATAATAAAACTAGGACGGAAGCCTTTGCAATGGTGAGAACCATGCAAAAAAACCTGAGGAGACTTAATGGAAGTTTGGTCCTTTGCGGGTATATGTGAGAAAAAAAAAATACCTGAGAATAGTGTCCCTTTTCAGAAGATTAGAAAGTAACAGTTTTCTTTGATTACAGAATATGGCATCAGTAGATAAATAATTAGGAAACACTAATTTAAAAGCAAACCAATAAGGATACTGAAAAGCCCTCTGTAGAGCTTTCTGGTTCTCAGATGGTGGGTATGGCAAAAGGGATGCACTCTTGCAGCATTGCATCAATGTTGGCATCTTCTTCCTGGCACTGATGAGTAATGGATATTTTGTTATTAGTGGTGTCTTGGCTTGAATTTGTGCTGTGATATGTTGAAAAAAATGATGCATTTATATGACTGTGCTTACTATAATTTATATACAGCGAGTATAGTAAATGGTGCAAATGTGCTTTTAGTTCTCTGGTTTACTTTGGATTAACTTATGTTTATCTTTGTTTATAATGATAAAGTCGTGTCATGAAATGGTCTGACTGGAAACAGCTGGGGTGGTAAGGAATTTGATGATAGAACAAAATTGCAATAACATTTGTTCATTGTGAAGTGGTAGAGTGGAACCTCTGAAGAGAATTCAACTGAGGTAGTAACTAAAGGCAGTCATCGAATAGTAGTGATCATGGGAGCATGTTTGGAAGGGTTCAGGAGCCAGCCTGACTTACTGTATGGAAGGCTTCCTGTGAGACTCTTCCCCTCCCCACCGTGGTTTCCTATTGGAAAATGCTAAATTAAAGTAATAACAGTGCTCATGCTCATATAGCATATCCTGTCTACTCCTCCCTTTCCCATGTCATGTCCTTGACATGAGCAGCAAAACAAAGGCACAAAAGGGCAGCAGGAAAAAATCCTTTTATGTGCTGCCCTTTGGGAAATGTGGATAATTCCATTCACAGTGGCTGTTGATATTCTGTGGGTAGACTGCTGGAAAGGAAAGGTACAAATCTTTTCAACTTTGAGTCATAAATAAAAGGCTCTTGCTATCTACCAGAGTTTTGGCAGTAACCTGCATTTTATGGGTCTGTGACCATTTTGTTGCTGCAAATCTATTGTCAAGCTGCTTGAGCCATGCTGGTTGTGGTGTGTGTTGCAACAAACCTGAAAGGAAGAAAGAGAGGCAGAATGCCCTGATGCAAGAGTTCTTCTGTGCATGTGAATGGTTAGATACACTGTGGAGATTTTTGCTATGAGACTTTCTCTTCTACTTTTCTGAAATAAAGAATTGTGATTTCCTGCCCCTGTGGGGCAAGTAAAGACAGGTGAAGTGGGAAATCATCAAGGCTGGGCTGGGAGTGAGGATCAGAATGCAGTTCTCTGCTCTTCTCTCCACAGAGTTCATTAGTTAAACTGTCCTGGAATTGCTAAGCAACCTCTTCTTTTGGCCAGAGCCACATTATCTGCACACAGAGCTCAGCAGTTTGGTCCAACCAATGCTGCTGTAACAGCATTACTTCCCGAGCTAATAACTGGTATACATTGTACTTGTACATTGTACTTGCAGTCCTTCAACAGCCTTTGACAGCTGCTGATTGATTTCTGTGGGAAAGGTGGGGTTTGCCAAGAAGCGATTTTTTAGTTTTTTGTGAGAATGAGGTGTCTGGCAAACTTGCAGGCTGCAGCAGAGCTTTGTCCTAAATTAGGGACTTTTTGAACTTAGGTTGTATACCTTTTGACTAGTCTCTGCTGTCTGTGGCCCCTTGCTGTTCTAGAAAACAGCAGTGGTGTTCCACAGACCACTAACTTTAGGGAGGACTGGGGAAAAAAGCCCAGATCCTCATTTCAAGAGTCTCAAATATTCTCTGTTTAGACAATTTGCCTTTCAGTTTGTATTTGTCAAAGCTATGTGGTTAGTTATCCTGTACATAAACACTGTTTTGCATCTTTGCATTTGGAAGTCAGGATTCCTGATCTTCAGTGTTGCTGTCTTCCCAGAAAACAGAAAGTATTGGCAAATTGACATGTTTTGCTTCAGTGGCTGGTCTACATGAAAGATAAACTACTCGTGTAGGCTCAAGTTATGCAAGGAGTGATTGTGTGAGCATGGAATTTTCCTAGTGGCCTCTGCTGAGCATCTTTTTTTTGTACAGTTTGCAAAGTAATGTCTTTAATTGCAAAAATAAATAATTATTTTAAGTGAATAATCAATTTAAAATGTAAATTGCAAGTACATTGCAAAGTAAAGGTATTAAAAAAACCTGACCATCTCTAGTGAAAAATACCACATACATGCCCTGTGGCTGTGGACTCAGAAAGGTAATAGTAGGGCATACTAACTTACCAAGTGTCAAGGTTACAAATCCAGGAGTTAGCTTTATTATTTGATTTATAGAGGGGGCAAAAAGACTGGAAATGGTTCTTCAGTGAAAGTGGCTTTTTTTTTTTTTTTGATGTTCTGTAGTCCAGAGGTGGGGTCTGTGCATAGCCATGAGGTTTGCAAAGAAGCAAGTTAATTTGCAAGGATTCCTGGAGTCTGGCTGGGCCATTCGGCATTGTGTTGAAAAATGCTGCTGTAATTATGCAAAATTTGCATGTGCTGCTCTGTGTGTGTAATCATAGCCTATACTTCATACAGTTACATGAATAAGACTCTAGCAGGTGATTTTCAAGTAGAAACAGTATCAGTAATAAATACATCCAGCTGTTTTAGTTGTATTTATTGTTCTGTAATTACTCAGACTTTTCCCATTTTCAGTGGATTTATATTGCTGGGTATTATGTTGTTGAAGAGTGGAAAATGGCAGTGTTTAGTAGGCACTGTAACTTCGTACAATGGTTCCACTGGTATAAATGTGTATAAATACATATACTTATATTTGAAAAGGTAGCTTTGGAGTAGTTAAATGTGTTAGTATTTCAAATGCCATTCTGGACAACAGGCTTTCAGAAACTGGTAAGATGTAAGGAGTGATGTCTTTGTGTCCTGGAAAGCAGAGGTTACTTACAGCTATCACATGGCATGTTGTAACAAAGACTTTAAAATTTCTTTTTCTGGTGTTGTAACAGTTGCCTGTATGAATGTAGGGAAATCTTTTGTACCTCTCTTTGCAGTAGTGTTTGTTCCAAGGCTTCCCAAATGTGCAACTTCAATTTCTTAGCTGTCAGTTAAAGTGCTAGACCCACCTCGTTTCACTCAGCCTTTTGACATCCTCTTTAAGAGCACAGACATGCAAATTGTTGTGCAGTTATTTTATAAATGTTGCATCTCAGGCCAAAATGTGACCTACCATTTTTGCTTATTATTCTTACTCTTTAAGGAGCAGTACTCTTGTGTGCTTTCAGTATGTTTTCTCCTTGTTGAAGAGAAACACGTGGTGCAGTGCACAGGCCTTCCTCGATCCAAGTTGTGTTAAATACATCTGCATGACCTGTTTGAGATAAATACACAAGGCAAGAGCTGCAAGGCTGCACAGAGGTGATTTCATTTTTATCAGTTCTAGCTAGCACAGGGTTGAAGCCAAATTCTCTTAATCTCTGACCATTCTGTGGTAGTGTGTCCTTCGGAACAGGCTTGGGAAACCTGCATAACTCCCTGATTGCCATGCCCCAGGGGGTGTGGTTCTGCGTGTTTAATATTTTTGATTCAGCTGTTTATGGAATTACCCCAGTGTAATCTGCTAGTGCTCATCACCGTCCTCTTTCATCCCACTGTTCAGTTATTCATTATCCATTTTCTACACTCCCATTCTGTTCTTTAGTCCCTTAAGAATCACTTTTGTTTTCTTCACTTCTCTGATGTCATTAAACTTCATCCTAGCCTTCTGTGTTAGATCAGACTTCTTGCCACTGACAAAAATGATGGTTTTTATTCTAAGATCTCACTTTCTTTTTACCTCAGACTTCTTTCTTAGTGTTGGTTTTTAATTTCCTCCAGTTTTAGCAGCGTTTTAACTTTTCTATTTGTTAGGGTGAGAGGTGGTGATGGAAGGGTGTGTGCGCAGATGAAACATTTTGAGGTAAATTGTATGCTAGAATCTATTTCCCTCAAATTCCATTAACAATAGTTTTAACCACTGTTCACACTGTAGTATAGTCAGCAAATGCGGTGCTGAAACTTTATTTACAGAAGTTACATGTGAATTTTTACTGCGGCATGCTCACTATGTTGAACTGTTACAGATATTTTATGTTGCTGTTTAGGCACTGGGCACTGCTGTATTCCTTCTTAAACTGGCTTGGGTAACTTTCTGATGTCAGTGTCTGCGTTTTGTACTAAAATCTGATTCCTTATTTGAAGAATGAGCTTTAATTCTTTGTGGAGCTTTGCAAGACTTATTTGGGATGCTAGGGAAGGTCTTTCTGTAAAGGTCTTTTCAATGGCTGTTTTGGATGTGTCAAGGTTGAAATGCCTCATTTTTAATGAAAAGCTTAACTAAGAAAAGTGCTTAATAGATGAACTAATGGATTAATGTGTTGCTGATGCAGGATTTCATGGCACCAGTGGGTGAAGTATGCAAAGCCTCAGAAACAGTCTGCCTTGATGCACAAATGATTCTGGTTTTCATTTTCATGTGGTAGAATCATGACAAATAGGGCTGAAAGGAGTGACTATCATCTATTACATCCCTGGATCAGAAGCAGGATGAGCTACAGCAAAACCAGCTTGGACCAGACATGTTCTCTAAAATACCCCAGCAGATGTCATAATGTCCTCTAGCACTCTCTTCCTGAGCTTGACAAGCAATACTCTTCTGTTCTACGGAACTGTTTTCTTTTACACACTCTTTTATTAAGGTCTAACTTACATCTCCTGTTAATCTGCCTTGCTACAGTTTAAGCTCTTCAAGCCCCAGGTTGGATGGGGCTTTGAGCAACCTGGTCTAGGGGAAGGTGTCCCTGCCCATGGCTGGGGGGTTGGAACTGGATGATCTTTAGGGTCACTTCCAGCCCAAACTCTTCTATGATTCTTTGTCGTACACGGAGCAAACAGAGAGAAATGTCTGTTCCTTTGTCTTTTGAAAACTTGTTGTCATATACTTTTTCAGCTTTCTGTAAATAAACAGATGGGTCATTCTGTGCAGAACCCCAAAATTAAAACTAGGGCAAGGAGTTATTTGTGTGGCAGGTTACAATTCAGAGGTGCTGCTAAGTAGTTTCTCTTTCTTCTTATGCCTTATTTACTTCCATAAAACAGGGGTCAGAGCAGCTTATTATTTTCATGTGGAACTTACTAAATTGCTCGAAAAAGGTGATTTATTGAGTAGACACTCTTCTATCAAGGATACCTGGAAAGACTCTTAGAAGATAGAATCATAGAATCATAAAATTGTCAGAGCTGGAAGGAGCTGAAAATCATCTAATTCCTGCTATGGCCAGGGACACCATCCACTAGCCCAAGCTGCTCAAGACCTTGTCTAGCCTGGCCTTGAACACTGCCAGGGATAGAGCATTCACAATTTCCTTAGGCAGCCTGTGCCAGTGCCTCACCATCCTCGCAGTAAAGAACTTCCTCCTTATATCCAATCTAAACTTCCTCTGTTTAAGTTTGAACCCATTACCTCTTGTCCTATCCCTTCAGTCCCTAATAAAGAGTCCCTCCCCAGCATCCTTACAGGACCCCTTCAGATACTGGAAGGCTGCTATGAGGTCACCACGCAGCCTTCTCTTCTCCAGGCTGAACAGCCCCAA
>WYDI02020623.1:0-17450 GCA_009867235.2 Psittacus erithacus | reverse complement strand
TGCTAAATAAGGGGGTTTCTTTTTTTTTTTTTTTTTTTTTTTTTTTTAATTTCTCTAGAGGGCGCTGTGTTAGAAAATAAGTGGAAAAACACAGGCATTGACTGGAAAAAACTCACAATGTAACAGAAATAAGAAAAGACTACGGACAATTCTCTCTCTTGCCTGCTATGTCTCTTCCTCATGCTTTTCTCTCAAGTCAGCTATTTTGCAACAGCTTGCCATATTGAAAAAATTTTCTGTAGAAGTGATTGACCTTTAGGGAAGAAAATAAATAGGAAAAAAACAGAGCAACCTTTCCCTCCATCGCTCCTACAACTTGGCCACACCTCTGTTCCCTGCTCTACCCACCAAACTCCTGGTGTCTGTTGCATGGCAAATCCCTTTCTTCATTTTCACTTTCCTCTTCCTTCTCTCCTTCTACTCAATGTCCAGCTCCTCCCAGTGAAGGGGTAAACTATCTTTGCAGATACTCACCTGAACCAAAGTGCAAAAGCCAGATCAATGCAAGACAGGTCTTTTTCTCGAGTGCCTAGTTGCTAGCTTTTCAAAGAAATATACTTTGGTGAATTGCAAAAAAATAAATAAAACAGAAATAGTCCATCATAAGGACTTTTTAGTGGAAATTAGTTCAAGGACTCTTCCAGATTTTTATTTTTCTTTATATCTTTATAGTGCTGTTAATATCACCATTTACTACAGTGACTCCATCATATAACTTGTTTTAAATCTCCCACTAAACATGGTATTAAATTCACACATCTACAAGATTATATTCTATTAAGATGTAGAGTCAATGAACTGAAATAAATTTACTTTTTTTTTTTTTGTTATCCTAATTTAATTCTTTGGGGATTTTGACCCATTTGCCTGTTTTTGTCAGATGTTTCTAAGTGAATTTGAAACACTGGTTTTATACTGGCTAATTAAATATTTTTTTTTTTATCAAGATAATCACAGAACAACTGGAACAAGCATCTAAGATTTTCCATATGAATGTGAATTTTGTTGTTCCAAAAACCTGTTGCTATTTATAGTATCAAAACTTCTGTACCATACAGAAGCACAGCAGATTCATTTCCACTGTTATCTTGCACAGTATAACCCACGGATAAAAACACCTCCACAGACAGACTCTCTGTGGGTACTAGCTGGGGGAATTGAAGACAATTTGTACATCACCCTGAAGTCTAGGACAACTTCACATTAGTGCAATGTACTATGAAAAGGAAGTTTCAGTGTATAATAATGAGTCTATTCACATATCTATGCAATAGTCAAGTTTACCAATTTAATCCCATTTGCCTTAGTGTAGTCAGTTTGGTTCAATTAACCACTTCAATTGCATAGTGTAAGTCTAAAAAGTGTCCTTTATTGGGCAGTATCCTAAAATAACTATTGGGTGTTTCTGTTGCTGATGATTTCCATATTCCATTTTTCATTAGTTAAACTGTGCAGCTAGTGAACAGATTCCAAAATTTAGATTTCATTATTCAAATTGTATTTTCATATATGTAATCTCGTTAAACAACTATGCAATTCATTCCTCAACTAATTTTTCTAGTAACAAATGCAAAGGTCTGACAATGGAAGTAGTACTTTACAAAATTAGCTCATATCCCTCTGAAGCTCCTTCACACTGCCACTTTCCCGAATACTTAGTTTAGTTTATCTGCTCTGGTGCACCCTCTTCAGGAATACCAAGCCAATGAACATGTGCACTACTACCAATACTTAAAATATTGTCTGAATTTATGTTACTCCTGCATACAACACAGTGCCTTGTCTAAAACTCTTGATATAGCAGTTACTGCTCTGAACATCCTTATGACCTCAATTTCTCAGCCTATTGTTGCAAAAAAACCCCAAAAACTAACAACAAAAACATCTTCCCTTTCAAAAAAAAAATACAAAACAAACAAACAAACTCAGCAGTTAAATATGAAAATATTTTAACCTATTTACCACAGGGATGCTATCTTTAATGTCAGTACACTTTATCTCCAAACCTTAAACAGCCGATAACTATTCCTCTGCTGGAGACCCATTTTTTTCCTAGAAGGAGTAAATATACCTTTACAGCAAAATATTTCACAGAAGTGTTTTCTTATTGTTGTTGTTTCAAAACAATTCATTTGAATAAATAAAGTAGCTCCCACTCACAATATGCTGTATTTGATCAGGAAAATAAGAACATAGGGCTTTGGAAGGACAACAAGCTTGATAACTTTTATTAGTGTCACATAGCAGTCAATTTCTGTATATGTTTCTTTGCAGAGGTTTGATAGTACTTTAACTAAATTTGATAAACATCAGGAAAAGACACCCCAGAGGCTCTCAAAGCTAGCCAGGAAACAAACAAACAAAAACAAAAACAAGCCACAGAAAAAGCTACATAGAAATATCACAAAAGATTTCTCAGGAAAATGTTAATTTTCAGTCTTCTCTGGAGATAAGGAAACTTTGATCAAATCAAATAAACCAGATTGAGTTTAGGACATTAACACCAAATGCTTATGCATGCTATATCCTCTATAATCAGGAACTGCATTTTGGAAAATTAAAAAAGTCCTCCTTTCTCTTCTTCTCTCACATCTCCCCCCTACCCCACATGACATCACTACATATGCGCTCCTCTAGTAACTGTCTCAAGCAAGTAAAATCTCTAAGTAAAAATAGCAACACACAATATCAAATGGTTTTGGAGCTGAAGTTGTACTTTATTGCTAGTAAGAACATTTCACAGTTTTTTCAGAACTTCTGCATACAAAGCTGATGTTCACCTAAAGTGTAATCCTATTCTGTAAATTAGATTCATAAACAACATACAACACTTATGCATTTTCAGTATGCCACAGGATTCACTATCAAATATTCTAATTTACAAGTCAAGGGACAGTCTTTCAATCTATCTAGTCCTTGCAGACTCAGCATGCTACTTGTAAGCCAAGCTGTTGTCCTTCTGGCTTCATATATTACTGCCAGCACTAAAGAATTGCCAGACAAAATTCCTCACTCAGTAGACACAGTACAGTGGACTGGGGTGGCTGGACATTCCCAGATAATTCAGATGGCAAATTAAGTGTAGCTCAGTACTGCAGCACAAAGCAGGATCGAATTTCTAGCACATTCATACCATGTTCCTCAATGCTACCAGTTCTACCAACACAGGCAGTGTATATAGGTACTGCAGCCTTTACAAAAATGTGCTCTGAAAAGAGAACATTATTAAGATCCTGAAAAATGAATGAAATAGAAGACCATCCACTTTGTTTTTCCACAACTTCCCCAGCTTTACAGGGCTAACAATAGCATTAAGGAGGAAAAAAAAAACAAACCAAAAAAACCCCCAAAAACCCACAATAACAAAAAAAAGCACAACAGCAAAGAAAAAAAAATCTGAAACAAAACACAAACAACTCCATTTCTAATATAAGAATTCTTTCTTTTCTTCAAATGAAAGATGTCAAAGTGATCATAAAAGAAACCAGAGGGCAGCATGTGATAGAAGTTCTATTCAATCTGTTTTTCCGAGTAAAGCTGTGCTTAAAATATCATCCTGCCTTGACTAACCACTTCCTTTCTAAGAAAAAAATTGAATAGGATGGTAAGATGTCATTGCTTGTAACAGAAAAAAGGAACTGAACACAGAAACTCCAGAAGGTCTTCTCCAGCCTTAAGCTCCCCACATGCTGTAAATATGCATGTTGTCTTTTCTCTATATTCTGTTCTAAACTTGCCCCACAAACCAACTGTCATTCCTGATGCCGTTACCAGGAGAAAACACCAACATTATCACTAAGAATTTGCTACTGGATCAATTCTGTAGGTGTTGTAAATCAGCATAGCTTCAGCAGCTTCAGCTAAGTGATGATGATTTACAGCACCCTGAGGATCTGACCTTCTGTCCTTATTACTTCATTAATCTGCATATTCCTGCAATGTACACCAATCTTTTTTCTAAATTACTTTTACTTCAACCCACCTGTTATAAGTCTGATGTGGATATATACAGAGTTCATACCATACTTACTTACTTTTGAAGAAGCATTGCCCTGAATCTGTCCATGGTCTATAAATGATCCATATGGCTGACTGAATCAAGCCTGAACTTGTAGCTGTCAGCAGGTATGAATTCAATTTCACAAGACCAATCCATTAGTATCTAAACACTATAAATGGAGTGAAGAGGGAGAAGCACATTTTTTTCTATCCCAGGGAATAAGAGGCTAGCCACTTCTGGTAGAAAGGTATTTGATGAGGTTTGTCAGAGCCAGACTATGGTGAACACCTTCCCATAATAATGAGTAGCTCATTCCCAAAAGAAGAGAAGTTGGTGTCAGAAGCATGTTTTATCACATTCCTTCAAGATACCACTGAAGCTAAGGAAGATTCAAAGGAGGTGTGAATATTATATCAAGACCATCAACTGCTGCCCTGGACAGTATATATTCTTTTTGGTATGAAAATAAAGTCTCATATTTCAGTGCATAATTCTGCTACTAGAAATGTGGGATAGAAACAGGCTTAGTGGAAATGTTGCTACATTTCCATTTTGGAGCTTTGTGTAGTTCCCTTAATTTCCCTCTGACATGGTCTGCTGTTAAAAAAGGACACTGATGGAATATCGCTCTGATCCTCTGTGGCATGGCCTGGTAATCAAGGAACCCAGTCAGTGAAAAAAAATCCTAACTGCTAAATCTTATTGCAAATTTATTGTTGAAATAGAAAGTGTTATGTTGATCCCTAGTTTAAAGTGGTGTACCAGTAACGCACATCAGATTTATTATGTGGGCATTTAAACACCTTCAGGGTCCTCTGAAAGTGGCCCTAACATGGAAGTAATAATTTACATGGAGTTAGAAGAACTATTTAACCTGCCTAAAACCTGATGTTTTTCTAAAGCAAATGTCCTCAAAGCATTCTCTGCTAAAATATGCAACAGTTATCTTTAACAAGTCAGCATTTTTCAAATGTTACAATACTGTAGATCTGAAATGGTACTTTTATAATCTCTAAAATAGAATGAACTGAGACCTTACATATTGTACTTTACCAACAACAAGCCCAGGCTTTTAAATAACATGTCTAACCATAGGAAGCATTTAAGGAGAGACATAAGACTCCATGCCCTAAATGGCTGAATATTAACATCAACTTGGAGAAAGTAAAATTATAGCAGACTGAGAGCACTAAGGGAAAGATCTACTTTGGATAGGCTAAGAAGGACTCTCAGTCAGTAGTAGCAAAGCTTTCCTGCACAGATCTAAGCGTTGGGCAGAGTGCAAGGAATGAGATTTGTCACTCCCAAATTCACTAAAATAACTAGCGCCAAGAGGAGAATTAAAGGTGACCATACTGTAATTGAGCTAATGTTAATTGCACATACTGTAGTGATAGAAGAAGGGGGAATGGGTTTAAAGTTGAACAGGGGATGTTCGGGTTAGATATAAGGAAGAAGTTCTTTACTGGGAGGGTGGTGAGGCACTGGAACAGGTTGCCCAGAGAAGTGGTGAATGCTCCATCCCTCTCAGTCTTCAAGGACAGATTGGACAGAGCCTTGGGTGATATGGTTTGTTGTGAGGCATCCCTGTCCATGGCAGCAGGGCTGAAACTAGGCGATCTTAAGGTTATTTCCAACCTGAACCATTCTATGAATCTATATCTAGGGAACAGGAATAAACTGAGTGTACAATTTAAATAAAACTCACACCTTGCTGATTTCTTCTATCTCATTTCAGTTCTAACGGATAAGGAAATACAACTTTTTACACATCCCCTCTTCAAAATTTATTTGGGGCTACAAAAAGGATATCTTACTCATCAAATAAAATTCTCTTCAGTAATAAGGAATACTGTGATAAATGCCTGCCTACCTTCTGTAGGATCAAGATAAATTTTAAAGGGCCACTAATTCATGCAAACATTTGCACATACCATTCTGCATCACTGCAGTGTTATTGCTAACCTCATAAATTGAAGTCAAAAAAGAAATGCTAAACAAATTACTATGCTCTCCCGTTTGCCTATATGAAGCCATCAGTAAGATTCTTCTTTTAATAATGTTTCTTGCAGTTTCTAGGAGAGAGAATAGTTGCTAAAAGTTCTGATTTTCCCCTAAATATTTCAAACTTCATAGGTTTGCTGTTGCCATCCTTTCTATGCACTTATCGTACATCAAGGAGATATTATCATGTCTATTCTGGATGCTTGTCTTCAGTCAGGCCACCCACCACTGCTCCTTCCATCCTTTAGAAAATAGCATTTCTTGGGATTTAGTGACTGTTCTGTAGACACACATACACTGAGTTTGAATCTCCCACTGTGTTTCAGGAATGACTTCACTGAAATTGCATGGGTCTTCAGAGAATAAATGTTAAGTGAATTTCAGCCACAGCAATATCAAGACATGCTAGATTAAATGAGAGTGCATGAGCAAAATGAGAGAGCCACTTAAAATTTCTACCTAAGATGTCCATGCTGTAATCCCTACTCCTACCTCCTTTCTTTTCTCCTCCTATTTAAAAATCTTAACTAGCCTGTTTGTTTCACCTTCAGTCTTAAAAAAAAAAAAAAAAAGAAAAAAGAAAAAGAAAAATTGCTACCTGATTCCATTCTAGCCACAATAATCCCATTTTCCTACTACATTTCCTATCTCCTCAGCCCCAGGCTTCTTATCTGAAGCCACTACATACTCCACTAGTAAACTATCACTGCTCATCGCCTGCTGTGAATCACAAAGTCGCTGCTGAAACTAATTAGAGACCTATAGCTGGCCAGAAGCAGTAACTGCTTTCTGCAGCTTCTTTCCCCCAAATAATATATCCTATACAGAATATACCCTGTTAGTGAGCTGCTATGTGGTTAAGTGCAATTTGCATGCACTGGTCAGTGCCAATTGCTTCTCAGTGATGACTGTTCACCACTGGGAGAAAAAGGTCACTGCCAGTAACTGACGGGCAACTGCAGTGTGCAGAAATGGGTCAGCAGTGATCTCTTGCCACAGGATAAACAGTTACTTTGTGTTTAAATTTGAAAATGGCAAATACTGTAATAATGGTACATGGCACTGATGAATTGCAGCATGGCAAATCCAGTCTGCAGCACAGTAGTGAAATATCTACTTTTGTCAGGATAGATATTGCCATCGATAGTTAGTATTAATCAGCTACTGTCAAAATAGGAAACAAGCTATTACCAGTCAACGATAAGTAGTATTTGTTCTAAATACATGGAGTTCCCACTAATCAAGGCTTAAGTAATTAACTCTTTTGTAGCAATAGAGTTTTATCAGCCCTTCACCTCTTTTTGTCATCTTATGATACCCCCATGCCCAGTTTTTTTCCTACATTTTGTTACAATATCCTCCCACCCTAATTCTGCTTTTCAGTAGTACAACATAATTTTCCAGCTGCATATCTTTTTATCTGCAATAACCACAACAGCTGCATTTACCAAGTTATTTTCTTCCTTCCACTTACATACAGGTACCCAGACTATGATCTCTAAAACTTGTTCAGCAGATAAACTAGAGCAGCAGCCACAGGTAATTCTTGCCCAGTGATTACTTGCTACCTCACTGTCTTTTCCTTGCCTTCAAACTTGAGAGATGGTAGCCTTGGTTTACGGCAAAAATGAGAAAGGCTAAAGAAATGCATGGATGTGTCACACGAATTATTGTTTCCCAGGGGCTGGTTTAGATACGTAGATTTTCCTAAGGTTTATTTCTTAGATAATAATAAATGTGGTTGTCATGTTTGGGGTTTTTTTCCACCCATGCTTTTCAGGTTATACCACAGATTTTGGATCTGTGTAAGCAGACTTATTTTTAAAAAAAGAACTGGTAAAAAAAATCCTAAGTCAGATCCTAAAGTTCTGGAAAAATAAATGCTCTAATTTCTTACTGTTTTGTATCTCACATAATATGTTCTTATCCAGCATTTTTAATCCAAACATTTTACTGAGGTCATGAACTTGATTCATAATTTACAGGTGTAGAAAATGGATAATGAAGTGAATGGATGCACAGTAAGATAGCTGCAGAGCCAGGAATGAATAACACTGCTTTGAATCCTTTTCCAGTGTACTGTGTGTTCAATAACAAAGAGCTGTGGAGTTGGCTGTGAAATGACAAAATCATCCCAGTTCTAGAGATTATATATAAAAGTTTGAAAATAAGTAGAAAATCAGGTCCTGGATGAGACATAAAGCAAGCAGATAAACCAAATGTACCTTCCTCCTTTATTAACTTTCTTAATGAGGTTATCTCTATCAGGGACTCTAATGAGACCAACAACCATCTATTCTAAATGTCAAGCAAACGCCTGTTAAGCAACAGACTCAGACTCCCTCTTCATAAGGCTGATGCTCTCAAATCCTAACAGTAACTGGCAAGACTTCCCCATCTGGACTCTCTTTTGTTTTTTTACTTTCTTTTTTTACTTTGCATTTTCAGTATGTGACAAAGCCCTGTGCAAGGGATCACCTTTACAAGCAGAGTGCATGTTTTTTTAAACGGGTAAACAGCATTGTAATAACATATGTAGAAAGATCAAAACACAATTTCTTTTTATTATTCCTATTACTGCATTCCCCTACACAATGGCAATGTCTTCAGAGACATTGTCTGCAATATAATATTGATTTAATGTGCCACTTCATATGCTTGCCACGTCCTCAGATTAAAAACTTAAATTAATATGACAAATCACCAGATAGGCTTATACACAGGGTACATTTTATAGTTAAAAAAACCCTAAACAAACAAAAGTCCAAATCCACCCCAGCCGCCACAGCTTAGGTGTAGGCCAGATTTAATTTGCTTGATTGATACTGAGATCTTTGTGCGCAAATTCATTATTCTCTTATTAACTATTATCATTATCAGAATTATAAGGAACCTATAAACCTATAAATTGGTCTTAAATGTTGCAATTTATTCATTGAACACACTAGCAATGAAAAATTAATTATTAAACAACCACCACAGGAAAACATCACTGGCCTTGTCACCTCAGTGCTAGATTGACAGCATGTTACCTTCTGGAGACTGGGGCCCTGCAACACTCAAATATAAACCTTGGAAGGATAGTGCTGAGTATGTCACAGCATAAGTCACATTTTTAATTTAATGTTTTATTAAATGTTAGATAGAATAAATTTATCCAGGCCTCACTCCGTCTTAATAAATGAATTGGCACTTATTCAGATGTAAAAAATGGTCACAGCTTCTCAAGGGCATCTAAAACCCTGAAGCATAAGACACCAGTAAATACAAAGAGCAAAGGCAGCATGGACAGTGATATATTTGCAAGCACTGCGGGTGAGCCAACACTTTCAAAATGCTGAGGCTAACAAAACAAGGGCAGTGAACTCCCAAAATGAGAAAAGTACTTGCAGTAAGAAGCTGCTCCTGAGTGCTCTTGCACAAACATGTCCACCACTGAAAACAAGTGGAAAGGGTGTGGTTTTATCACCCTCCTGCTACTGTATTTCAGGATACGTTTGTATGTTTAAAATTTCATAAGCAGTGTTAATAATTTATTTTTCTTCTGTCCTTTAATTTTCCAAGGCTAGACTTTGAAAACAAAGGCAAGGCGATGACATATTCTCTCCCTCCTCTGCGGTTATCTACAGCACCTTCACTTGCATTTCCCTGTGGAACTGCTGTCAATAGGAATATATAATTTGGCTAAGAAAAATGGTTACAAGTTCTTTAGCCAAAACCAGTATGCCCCTGCCCTGGCACGTCCCTCCAGAGACATCCTAAGATTTCTGCAAGCATCTCCATTTCGAAAACATTTGGCTTACATAAGGCAGGACAGCTCAACACTGCCACTAAAGCAATGAAATGCTTTCACAGCATGATTGAGCTGTGCTATATATTTCTGTAGATGCTAAACTAAATTATTGTAAATGACTGTTAGAACTGCCAGAAAAATACCCTTCCTCCCACTCGTAAATAATAATAAAAAAAACATACTTTGCACGCTTTTTATCATAGGACTTTAAAATGTTGGTATTCAATAGCTGTCCATCTCACATTGCCGCACATTATGCTGTCAGCCAGCATAAGAACAACAGGTTCCAATATGCAACATGCAAAGCCACAGAGAGCACGGAGTTATTCTGAAAACGTCGTCTGCAGTTTGTGCTTCTTGAATTCATGCAGCTGGCATCCTCCCGCTGAATGCACAAGAGCATTTGCACGAGATGGTAAAAACGAAGAGGAAGAGAAACTTCCTTTGAGCCTGGAATTTTTCCAGAAACCCAGGAAGCAAATTCCCACCATGTAAACCATAAAAAGGAAAGTGATAACAAAACAAAGCCCACAATTGTTCTTATAAGTTCTAAGCACATGATACTCTTGATCTAACTACATGACACTTGCCATCCCACTTCTGGGTCCCCTAGCTGATATGAGAGGAAATTAGGAGAAGTTTATTAATCAAAACCAGAAACTGCATATTGATATGGAAATTTTATTTTTGTATGCAAAATGTGAAGGAACAGGTATGAAACAGAAATGTCCTTTTCTTCTGTTTCATTCTGTGAAGATAACTTAGACATCAGTGGGCTTTTCCGAAGTGTACAGCGCTGGATCCAAGAAGAGAAGCTGATTTGGAAACTATTATGCACTATATATTTATGTGAAGAATATACAGGGTTCAACAAATAAATGAGACTAATAATATCTTGAAGTTAATTGGATAGAATTAATTTTCTTCATAGTAGCCTATAGGGTGCTGTGTTTTGGATTTGTCACCAAAACCCTGTTGATAACACGCAGATGTTTTAACTATTTCTTATCAGTGGTTGCACAGCCTCAAAGCCTTTTCTATTTCTCACACTGCTTCACCAGCAAGTAGGCTGGGAGTACAGAAGATGCTGAGAGGGAACACAGCTGACCCCAACTGGCCCAGCAGAAAATCAAGCACAGTTGATGTAGCTCAAAATGTTTCAGCTGCATATAAGCTTACTCTACTGGAACATGACTTCATCTTCTGCCCAGTCCACATGCCCTGTTTTCCTTTCCAGGTTTATCAGGACACTCAGAAGAGGGATATGGCAGATGTCCTTCTATTGCCAAAATATGAACTTTGCATCCTGTTGGGAATGTGCTCCCTAACTTGGAAATTTGCAGGACTGCTATGTCCAGTGCTACAGTTATATTCATAGTGTCTGGCTCCTGCTCCAGAGTGAAGAGAAATCTGATAGTGGTGGAATGAAAGGGCTTATCTCTTTAGTCCAGAACAAAGAAAAAGTGACTGATTGCAGCAGTTGTTACCCAAGGATACACTCTCAATCCAATTTATCTGAATATTAAACTGACAAAAAAGTATAGGAAGTTAGGCAAGTGAAGCACTATAAAGTGATAGTTACAATAATAACTGCATCTTAATCTTTTTCTAGTGCTTTAACATTTAGCACTTTTTCT
This sequence comes from Psittacus erithacus, assembly GCA_009867235.2. Taxonomy (NCBI): domain Eukaryota; kingdom Metazoa; phylum Chordata; class Aves; order Psittaciformes; family Psittacidae; genus Psittacus; species Psittacus erithacus. Next base: position 6,016 of record WYDI02020623.1, on the reverse strand, counting down.
AGAACTGTAAAAATCTCAGTATTTGGTAGTTATAAAGCTCACATTGCTAAATATGTGACACTGTAACATGTTAGTTCAATTTCTTTCTACTGAGGCAAAATATATGAGTCTGTCTAAAGGAACCTATAGCTATCAGATATCAAACACAGCCTGCACATTTTCTGTGGCCAACCAAAGGATCACATATTCTTGTTGAATAGGATAAATGGCCATATAAATTAATTTCAATATTTTCAGGCAGAAGATAACTTCTCTAAATTTTTCTTGCCTGTTACCAGATGAAAGAATGCAAGCTGAAATTTATATTTCTCTGTTAGTATCCAGCTGAAGCCTTCTGTGCAGTAAGATCAAACAGACTTATAACACCAAGCATAAGATGTTCAATTACATCCACAATATCATATATATATATATAGTACGATTATCTCTGCAACAGTTGGTCCAGGCCAAATCTAAACCCAAATCTAAAATACGATGCAACTTAGGAAATACACATAAGGTTAAGAATTTATTGCTCTACTTCTGAAAGAGCATTCACTAGATACAGATTGATATCAGAGTGTCTGTACTATCAGTACTAAAAATGGAACCCCCTGAATCTGCGACCTGTGATGAGCATATTAGCTTTAGCAAAACTAAGGATATGAACTGTCAATAGTTTAGCTGCTGAGCCAATTTATAGTGAGACAGCAAAGTGAAAGTCCAACAAAGAGAACAGCAAGTAAATAATGGCTTTCCAATTTTAATGCAAGAATTTGCTTCCCATTTCACCCCTAACCACAATACTTTTTTTTTTCTTGTGCACAATAATGTCTAACGGAAAATTTCTCAGCAATATATGGCTCTCAATAGATGATTACACGTCAAATGTTTTTATCCTACACAATGTACTTAAGAGATGGATAGGCAGATATGCAAATGGACAGATACAAAGTATTAGTATGTGTGTGCATATTTGTCCATACATGAGTAGAAAGCTCTGGCAATCCCACTAAATGCCAAAAAGTCTTCTAAATGGATGTTAAATACAAATTGATAGATTGAAAGTTTGTGACATGTGGGATGTCTGTCCTTTAGCAAAATTTGGTTTTGAGGACGAAAAATTGAGATTTGCCATCCACTTGTACAGTGACTAATGGGCTAATAAATTTACAGATAGATGAATGCAGAATTCTTGATTTCTCTTTAAAGAGGTGCCTACAACCAAAATGAATTATTTTAATCAAAAACAGAAGAGCCATAAATACTGTGTTTTCAAGACCTCTACCCTACCTTTAAGAACATAAATTATACTGTTTGGTACCATTACATGTGAGTATAAATACTTTCTCTTTTACTAAAAGCAAATTTTTTTTAACAAATGAATTCCCAAAAGTTGTGTGTATTACGAACACTTTGACACACAGAAATCATGGGGGTTATAGATTATAGTCCATGTCATAGTAAGAAAGAATTACTATCCTTGGTGACTTTGGGCAGGCAATTTCATTCTCTTTTCACCCCTTTGCCTTCCTATTCCTCACCCATGAATCCTGTTTTTCTTATAAACTCTTTGAAGTAGGAATTATTCATATATGTGCTTTAGTCCTCTAGTATTGATTGGGGACTCCAGAAACAACTGTAATACAGATATAATAAATGTATGTATGTAAATTCACAGTTGAAGGTGTCATACTTACACTATTTTTGCAGTTACCTGTGAAGATGCTACTCAGTTTGGAGTATGTGCTATACCAAGCAAACTGATCTCCCTTTTGTCAAAAACTTATTTCGAACAGTTTCTAAAGTTCATTATAGACTTAATTTATAGTCCTTATCACTCTATTCCTCCCTTTCTCCTTTCACTTGTCTCCTTTCTGTCCCTCTGCAACATATTGCTACTGTGGGAGGTATTCACACTGTCTAACTTTAGTCAACTAATTTGGAACTCTGAATCACCCTCTAGGAGTGTCTGCCTCATAGAATATGACTATATATGGAATAGACATTTTTAAACTTAGGTGTTCTTATATGTACTTTCTTCAAATATTCAAAGTAGCTTTGCCTAGGTGGTGTTAATATTCCAATGTATAAAATCCTGCTTGTCAACAGTAAGTGATTTTATGAAGTGTCTGAGTTGCATGTATTTTCTCACTAGCTTAGCGCCTCGCTTTCCTTTTTTCTCACCTAGATTTAACACAGTAAGAATGCTGTCTGAAGAAAAGCATAAGAGAAAAAAAGAAAATAAAAAGATTAAATGCATATGGTATTTACCCATGAAATTTGCTAAAACATTAGTGGAATTTTAAGAGCACATGGCAACTCAATAAATTGCAGCATTCAGCCAAGGAGGCTGCAGTTGTGAGTAAGGCAGTACATCAGTCCCATGCCTAACCATCTTGACCTTTCTTCTGAGACTGTCAACAAAGGTGCCAATTAGAGCAATGATTAGAGAAACACATTTTCTGTTGTGCTAAACACAACTGTTACCAAGGGGACAAAGATCATACATTTTGCTTAACACTGGATTGCTGATTGGCTAAACAATCTTTCAGACAACTACTTTGGTAATTCTCAAGATGAGATGCAAGTAAGTGCTCCACTCATACTTTTCTTTTGATCTCTTGGGACACAGAAAAGCTTATACTGTAAATGGCCGAATGATTTCCTGGTACATCCTTGGTTTTGTTTAGTTTATCATCTCTCACACAAATTAAGGATCTAAGAGTTACTCAGTTCTTTTATATCAAGCTTTAAAGTTTAAATTATTTGTTTCCACATATGACAACTAATTAAGTCAGCCATAAATTACACATCCTAATTCAGCATGTTGAGAGCAGCAAGCCAAGTATTCAAGGCCAGCTTCTGAAAGCCTCCCCTTCAACTAAGCCATAAAAAAAGGCTTGTGATCAACACATGTATCAATTCATTTAGTTAAAGAGTGTTAAATGTAATAAGGTGGTGAGAGGCAGAATAGGAAGAAAATAATCTTTTTTCTACTTCAGTTGCAAGATAAGTATAATGTAATTTAGACAAAACTTATAAAGCCAAGATGAAAACAACGTATAATTGAATACGGACTGTCTGCAGCCTAAAAAAGCAGTGCGCTGTGTACTAATGGTAGGGAAAAGACTACGGTACTATATTAGAGCATTCATTAAAAGGAGACATGTTGGTGATCTCATAGACAATATCATATAAAGTGTACAGGAAAATATTTAGCTAACATAGACATACAAAGAAAGATTTAGAAAGAAATAAGGCATTTCTAGCAGTGGATTTTTAAACTTACAAAAAAAGGTACATCTAGCAATTGCTATTAATTGCTATTTATCAAAAGTTTAATTAAAATTAATGGAATTAGATTTACTGAGCTCAACATTGTTTTTCTTTCCTAATCAGATATGCTGTCTACCACTGCAATTACTAGGAATTGACCATATAGGGAGAACCGCAAGGGTATGGAAAGATGCAAGATTTGATGAAGCGGATTTAAGTGAAAGTATTTTAAAATGCATCGGTATAAAGGCATACATTCTGACAGTTGTAATACAGCTACTTACTTGGATTTACCGTTTCCTGGGAGGTGGGAAGACTTTATACAACATACCCTGTTCTAAACCTCACATTTCTTATGTTGTGGACAAACTTCAAACATTTGGCTAAAAATTACAAGGCAGGTCAGAGAAGTTTGCAGGCAAACTAACTACTGCTTCATTAAAATTCTTCTTTGACAGTTGGGCAGGGGATTAAAACGTTTCTTTACCAGTTATTCCCTTTGTAAATTAAGTACCGTAGCACTATGTGCTATGGGTTTTTCAGACTTGTGGGTTTTGTTTGTTTGTTTGTTTTTCTGCTGGTGAGAAAAATATATATTGTACAATAGCAAGTTAAGATGCAATATTGATACTATTATCAACACTTCTGGCTGTACTCTGAATCTTTAAATTGATTTCCTAAATTAAGCCTGGGACAAAAATTTGCAGTACCTTGAATATTTGACATTATGAAAGAAGTTAATTGAATGAATATATTTTTATATTTTAAGGAAAAAGACAGTACAAACTCCACTAATTTGCTATTTTGGGTTATTCTCCTCTCCCTCTCTGCTTCTGTAGCCCTAACTTACTATTGCATGAATGGCACTGTGTTACACATGTTCAGTGGAATATGAAGTGGAACCTAAAAATTAAAAGCCAATCTGATTTCACTGCTCAAAATCAGTGAGGTCTGAAATTCAGCAAAAACCAGATGAGCAGTGAAAACCAAATTAGAGAATGAGGCAATGACAATCAGCATTGCTATTAAATAAAAAGGCAGTTAACTTCTGTAAAGTTACACAATAAAGACTCATCTCTCAGATAGTATTCATAGGGCAGCATCCTTCTTACAAAACTAAAAATATAAATACTTTAAATACTTCAAACTAGAACATCTTGAATTTTAATGTACTCTTTCTCTCTTTTTATGCTTTCACAATGAATGGTCAATAAGAGTTTGGGAATATATCATAAGAATTTGCAACACTGTATTTACTTTTAATAGGAAAAGCTTAAATATTTCCTCTAATTCAGCCCTGGGTCCATATCAATTTGAAAAATTTAAAGGAAGCACTCTGTTATTTATGTTTGCAAAAGGCAATCTGCTCCAGGGGTGGCCAATATTAACGCCTGCTGATGTTCACACGTTGCTAACAATACACTAATATAACAATATGGATGAATAGTATATGCACATCCTGTGCATAGTCAAGGCTCAAATATCTTCTGAAATCTGTGTAAGTATGAAGACAAAGTATCTTCTAGTAGGGATTCAGTCAAGAGGGTATTTTCTTCTCTGGCAGATAAATGGCATGATATTTTGTACACTACCTGTCAAATACTTGATTTGATAGATTCTCCATTTTTGCAAGTGGAATTGGTATGGAAAAAAAAATACTTGAAGTTAATAAAATAATTAATGTATCTGTCCATCTATCTTTAGTGTTTTCAGTTGTTTCCTTCTGGGAACCATACATAACTCTGCTTTGAGAGTTTTCACTGGATGGTTTGAGGATCACAGTTTGTCTTACATAGACAAGTATAATTAAAAGTGTCAGGAAAAAGTCAATGTCTTTGAATAATAGAGTGCCATCACACAAAAAAAAAGTGAAATCACAAGTGATAAGAGAGTGTTCTTAAGAAACAGCTTTTCAACTATATCTATCAGTCACATTTGTATGAAATCTGAGTTCCACTGAAGTAAAAAGAAAAATCCTATTGACTTTTACTGGTACAATTTTTACTTTCAAGTGAATTTGTAAGAATTGAACAACAGCATGTTTATATCTCTATGATTTGCATATATGTGGAAAATCCACAGTAAGGGCAGCAACAATACATTGTCCCGGTTCTTGGTTAAGGATAGGATAGCTGAGCAAGGCTCTTTCTTACATGGAAGCTTCTTTACAGCTGTGAATCTCAGGGAGGGGGGAGGGAATGGGGCAAGAAAAGAAAAGCAGCTAAATTTCAGAAAGGTTACCTCTTGTGCATTAGAATCCTATTAGTTTTCTTAGTGTAAAGAAAAAAATCATAATGATTTTGATGAAATGCAGAGGTACTAAAACATCACCCAAGCCTGCTCCCAATAGTTACAGAAACTCTCATGACCTTAAGCTGATGGGCTTCTTCTCACAGATTTAAGGATATGAAACAGCACGTTCCGAACAAATAGGTGTGTTAGCCAATATAATCCTTCACAGCTTATTCTGACTGTGTTACTTCACTTTCTATCCTGTACATTAAAATTATAACCAGTGATACTGTTTCCCACGAAGAATTCATTAATGGGGACTAAGAGGATGGAGGGAGGGAGGTTATTAAAACATTTCACTGAAAAATGCAGCATCTCTTATGGGCTCCAATGTGTCTCGGAAACACAGGTGTCGTGGTTTAAGGCCTGCCACACAGCCCACTCACTGTCCCCCCACCTCCTCCCTCAGCTCCCGGAGGGATGGGGAAGAGAATCGAAAGAATACAACTCCCACAGGTTGAGATAA
>WYDI02020622.1:7378-34113 GCA_009867235.2 Psittacus erithacus | reverse complement strand
AGCAAAAAGCAAGAACAAGGAACAAAGGCATCAGGAATGAGGAGGAAACCTTGAGATAGGGAGCTAGCCCTGAGCTAGGAAACTAAGTAACAACGTAAGAACAGTTGTAGCCTGTAAGCTTTACACCAATCAGCAGCTTGTAACTAGGGGCGTTTGAGCTAGAAACAGTGCAGATCTTGTATAAATAACCCGGTATAACTACAATAAAATGGCACTTTGCTTGCATCAAGCTGAGTCCCGTCTCTCAATCGCGGCGGAGGACAGATTTTGACTGCCTTGGAGTGTTTTTTTCCCTGCTATCTGTAATGTGATTATGTATAACTCCCTAAAAATGATCATGGAAACCATGCTAAGAAACATGAAAAACAATGAGGTGGTTGGTGGCAGCCAGCATGGCTTCACTGAAGGCAAACCATGCCTGACCAATTTGGTGGCCTTCTATGATGGGGCTACAGAACTGATGGACAGGGGCAGAGCAGTTGACATCATCTACCTGGATTTGTGCAAAGTGTTTGACACTGGCCCACATGACATCATTGTCTCTAAATTGGAGAAATATCAATTTGATAGGTGGACCACTCAGTGGATAAAGAACTGGCTGGATGGCTGCACACAAACAGTTGTGGTCAACGGCTCAGTGTCCAACTGGAGATCAGTAACAAGTGGTGTCTCTTAGCACTCAGTGTTGGGACCAGTCCTGTTCAACATCTTTGTTGGTGACATGAGCAGTGGGATTGATGCACCCTCAACAATTTTGTCAATGACACCAGGCTGTGTGGTTCAGTTGATATGCTGGAGGGAAGGAATGTCATCCAAAGGGACGTTGACATGCTTGTGAGGTGGGCTGATGCCAACCTTGAGAAATTTAACCATGCCAAGTGCAAGGTCCTACACCTGGGTTGGGGCAATCCCTGGCACAGCTACAGGTTGGGCAGAGAAGAGATTCAGAGCAGCCCTGCAGAGAAGGACTTGGAGGTGCTGGTCAATGAGAAACTTAACATGAATCGGCTGCCATGTGCACTCGCAGCCCAGAAACGAACCGTATCCTGGGCTGCATGAAAAGGAGTGTGACCAGCAGGTCAAAGGAGGTGATCCTGCCCCTCTGCTCTCATGACACCCCTCTTGGAGTGCCATGTGTACAGTTCTGGTGTCCTCAATATAAGAAGGACATGGAGCAAGTCCAGAGGAGGGCCACGAGGATGAGCAGGGGACTGGAGCACCTCCTCTATGAAGGCAGGCTGAGAAAGTTGGGGCTGTTCAGCCTGGAGAAGAGAAGGCTGCATGTAGACCTCATAGTAGCCTTCTAGTATCTGAAGGGGGCCTACAAGGATGCTGGAGAGGGACCCTTCATCAGGGACTATAGCAATAGGACAAGGGGTAATGGGTTTAAGTTTAAACAGGGGAAGTTTAGGTGACATACAAGGAAGTTGTTTTCTGTGAGACTGGTGAAACACTGGAACAGGTTGCCCAAAGAGGTAAATGCTCCATCCCTGATAGTGTTCTAGGCCAGACTGGATGGAGCCTTGGGTGACATGGTCTAGTGTGATGTGTCCCTGCCAGTGGCAGGGGGGTTGGAGCTAGATGATCTGAAGGTCCTTTCCAATGCTAAGCATTCTATGAGTCTGTAAGTAATAAGTGCTATGTCACAGTGCTGGCGTCCTAAACTTTGGGTTTTGTTCTGTGGATGCTGTTGCAAGCAAATGTGGCAAAATGGTTATTCTTTTAGCATGGGCTGAAGTAATGGCACCTGCCTGCATGTGCTTTCAGTTTTCTTTGTACTTGCACAAGTGCTGATCTGATTCTGCCATTCCCTGAACAAGGTCCTACCGAAAATAATTTTTTTCTGCAAGTTTGCTCCTTGAAATGGCTCATAATGGTTTAAGTAAATTCTAGACCGGAGCAGACTGAGGAAGGGTTAGAACTTCACTTTGCAATGATGCTTGACTGTCATCTTCTGTAAACTGTAATGGAAAGTCATATTAATGCATTTATTTAGATACAGTACTTAACTAGTATTTGCTGTTTGTTTGTTCTGTTTAGTCTTAATGATTTTTTTAGATTTGTTTTAATCTTCACATTGCTGTGTTAAAAGATTCTGCATGCCACTTTTAAATGGCTATGAAGAGGAAACAGAAGAACTGACAACAGAGTTAGCGAAAGTGCAGATCTGAAAATTAGGGCTATAGCTATGCTTTTTTCCTTTTCTAATTTTTCTTTATATAGCTCTTGTTCATAAAAAAGATAAATTGAAAGCTTTAAACTGATACTATACAATGGAGGCAATTTTGAATGAGGACACCAATTATGTGTTTTGTGTGGTTATAACAACATAGGTTACTGAGTAGTATTTGGACAGTGTGCACTAGTATTTTGGTTTTTCAGTATGAAAGAGTGAAAATATTTAATGATTTGCTGTACATGTATGATTTTGCAATCTGTTTTACCATTGGCAGGGTAATTGTGCCTTTCAGATACCAGCTACAAATTTATAATTACGTTATCTTGTATTTTCAAGAAATATTGATAGCTTATCTTCATTGTCATTTCTTTAAGGCCCTATTGAATTTGAAGAATGTAACACATCCAGTGCTGTTGAAGGTGAGTTGTTGTAGCATAGTTATTTATGTAAGAATGCTGTGTGTGAGGACCTAAAACTGTGAAGGGCATTGAGTATTCTTTAAAGTAGAACTTTAAAGTACTCTGGTAGACTAAAAAGCAGTTTTCCTTTTGAGAAACTTAAACAAAAATAAGACTTTATGCTCAGTAAGCCTAATGCAAAAGATCGGGGAATTTGAATGTTTCTTACAGAATATACTTTGGTGAAGACCCTGTCTTTTCAGAGGTTTGGATTTGGTTCACTTATGACTATATTGTAACTTGATTTACAAGTGTCTAAACATGGCCCAGTATCTTTCCATTGTTACCATGTTGTTATACTAAGTTTAATGCAGTGTTATGATTACAAAGCCTTTCTTTCCTGGCATAGCTTATTTTACTTAGGGATTGTTTTAAGTGGTTAAGAACTGCTCTATATGTGTAAGCTATGTATTTGCTTTTGGGACAGAGGAGCTGACAATATAGCTATAGCAGCTGACAACTGTTAAGTTGTCAACATTGCAGCTTAGACTTAAAATTTTCTTTGACTGAGGCAGAGAGGATCCATGTTCAGAAACTATTTTTGTACTCCATCTGTCATTGGTTTGGGCTGCATAAGTCCCAGAAAGAAAATAAATCCCAGACTAGCATTTAAAAATAATTCTAGATTATTATTTAGAAAATATAATATATAGCTGAGTTTAAAAATACCTGTTTTGAGAAGTTTTCAGTTATTTAATGTCTAACAGTGTGCTGCATAATGTATTTCTGTAAAGGGGAATATAATTATTTTTTAATGATGTGCTTGAATTATCAAATTCAAATTGTTAAATTTTTGAAACCAAATTATTTCCACCATTTTGCTCAAAAGCATGCTGTCACGAGTATCATGCATCAAAATGAAATTGTATACTAGTTGGATCAGATGCTTCCGCTTAGTCATTTTAGTCTGGCAGTCTACTTTGCTTCAGCAAAAAGATAGGGTTAGAAGCATATGTGAGTGCAACTCTGATGCAATAGTTAAATGTATTTTAACTTTAGTACATTAAACAGGTATCAGAGCAACCTTTTTCATTTTTCTCTGTACTATAGTTATGTGTCCAGTGCTAAAATGGGGAAGCAATGATAAGAGGGAGGCATGGTTTCAAACTCAGTAAGAAGAGCTAGCCTGAGAGCTGGCTACAGCACTGAGAAATCATAAACTTCGTATCAGCTGGGAAGCGAAGAGACATTCTCTTTACATGACCAGGACCCTGCTTCTTAAGAAAGAAAGGGGCTTGCAGCGACCATGAACATGCAGGGAAATAACAGGGTGTTGGAACTGTAGTAGCTGTGGGAAACAGGGTTCAGCATCTGGTCCAAGTACATAGGTTATTCAGAATTATCTGGAGCAATAGCTCCTGTTAAATTTCTGTGAGCAGAGTACCTTTCCTCAAAAGTAGTAGTACAGCCATTTTTTTTTTGGCAGGGGTGAAGTGATAGTCTGCATACCCAGCTTGGAGAGTTGTATGTAGAGTGTAAATTAGTTTTATAAGGAGTTATTAATATGTTGAACCATACTTTAATTTACTTTTTGATGGGTGCTACTTAACAACAAATTGGAATGATATTCCTTTAGTTTGGCTCTATATGTATATGCACTGTTAGATTTTTGTATCACTTGTGGCAGCATCTGAAATGTATTCTCTTGGGTATTGAATGTGGTATTGAAATGTATTCTCATGGTACCCATGTTTGATACTGCTAAATACGTACATATCTCTGATATTTAAATGAAAAGTGTTTGTTCCATAGGGATAAAACCACGGAAGAGGAAGCCTTTTGGTTTATCAGGAATAATGAAAAAAGAAAAAGATACTGAATCTGTGTAAGTATGTTTCCATCCTGAAGCCTTATCCTGTACTTTACGGTACTAGTAAAAGTATAGGAATGAACATTAGCTAATGCTTAAAAAAAAAAAAAGGGGGGGGGGGTTTATAACAGAAGTTTAGAATGCTGTAAATGTGAAAACATCAGTTATTAAGATTTTTGTAACAAAGGATTTTAAAGAAATAACGTAAATGTATTCACAGTAGTCTGCTCATGTTTCATCCTTTCCTGTGCATAGGTAAGTAGTTCTCCCTTGTTCTACAGATGTACAGTATAGATATACAGTATAGATGTATGGATGAACAGTGTGGATAATGTGATTCTCTTGTGTGCTCCTAATAAAATAATAACTCCATACGTGGAAGAAGTGCTGGATGCCCATGTTTGCAGAATTGAAGCTTCAGTTATTCTTGTATTAGAAAAAACTTTTGTGTACAGTATTGAAGGACAGAAAAATACTTCAATGTTTTTTCAGTACATCACGCGCACACTCATTTTTGAAAAGCCGTCTCTGTAAGTGATGTCCCAGCTATACCCTTTGCTGTATTCATTGCATGTGCGCAGCCTCCCGTGAGTTAAAAACTCTCCAGAAAGTGACTTTGATTTAAAGTTCTTATAAGATGGACTTATTGCGGTCTGTGTATTTGTAGTTGTGACCACTATGTTTCAATGTATCTTTTTCGCAATTTCTAGATGTGTTCTCTCAATAGAAGGATTTTATTTAACAGAAAAATAGCCTACAATTTCACAAACTTAGCAATACAGAAATATTCTGAGAGGCAATATCTGCATATATACTTTTTAAAATTACTTTAAAAAAATCCGTTACCAGTTTTATTTTCTAATATAATGCTGAAAAAATAATGACCTAAGAAATGCAGGTGCTAATTATTTGCACTTACAAAATGCCTCATAGCTATTTTTCTTTTAATGTTTAATTTTGATAGTGATACACTTCTAAACCATGCTTTTTCTTCTCTGTTATGATGCCTTTAGGGCTCCAAGCTGTTGGTTTTTTTAAGTCATTCCTCTCTATTTCTGCCTTTTCTGTGATTTAGTCTTTCCCCCACCCTTTCTTCTGTACTTCATTAAGCTGGAGTAATTGGTGAAAGAAGAGTTGTATATAGTGTGATTTTGGTCAGCAGTAATATGAGAATACTATTTTGTTACAAAGAATTGTTTTTTCTGATGAATTTTTAATTTAAAATAATAAAACACTATAAATATTTTAAGATATTCATGTTTTAAACAGCTTTAGTGCTCTTTCCTAAAGTAATTAATTCTCTCTGGAAAGTTATTTACTGTACTTTTTCTGTGATGCTAAACAACTGTAGTATCAAATAGCAAAAACATACCTTTGATCATTATTTACCTTTTGTGTATTTTACCTAGTAAATTGGAAAGAAGTGATTTTGATAGTATTGACTACTATTGTATGATTGAATTCTGTAGCTGTCAGCTTTTCTTCTTCAATGAAATAATTGATTTGCCACCATATGGGTTATTACTCAGGATAATCTCATGTTATGTATGCTATAAGCCTTTTTGCAAACCAGGCATCTCTTTCATCCCAGGTCTATGACTCTATATCTTTACTCAGAGATCATGTTTTCCTTTGACCTGTAACACAAAGAAAATTTAGGCATTGAGGGTGAAAACTGGCTTCTACACAATGTGAAATAGTTTCTATCTTTATATGCTTATCTATCGTAGTATCTGAATGCTTTTCTAAAATACATTTACAAATACATTTTATTTAACATTGAAAGATAGTGTTACTGTTTCTTCCTCAAAAAATTTTGTTTTTAGTGGCACAACAGTGTCATCAGAAAATATAAATCAGCTCAGATACTCTGAAATTGGAAAAGAATTTGCCTTGCTTTCAACAAGTTGGACTGAAATTTGATTTATACTGTTTTGTTTATATACATGCAAACAATGCAAAAATTAGTAGATTCTTGGGTCAAAAAGAAGGAAGTATGACAGCATGATATTGACCTGAGACATTGGTCATTGGTGGTGAGACATTGGAACAGGTTGCACAGAGGGAAAATGATGTCTCAAGTAACACATGCCATAGGTTTTTGTAAAGATTCTTGCATTAATCCATAACTTGTGAATGAACTAAAACATCCCAAAGAAACAACAGAGGATTCATTATGTTGCTGAAATGTTACTGTGTACTAACTAAAATACATGACCTATTTTTCAATCTTAAAAGAAAGATCATACATCTAGTGATGTAAAAGCACATCTGTCTAATACGTGATGTCCTTGTTCTCCATTTCACCAGCATTTGCAATCTGTTGAGTTTTCTTTTGTATCTCAAGAATGGATTCTGGGAGCTTCTGTTGGTGCTCCTCTGAATGATACCATGTCTGCCATTACTTTTTGAGATCTATTAGCTCGCTAGTTTTGAAAATCTTCATTATGGGTTAAATTACTTCCATTGTAGTTTGCCTCACATCTTTCAAATGTCTTAACCGTTATGGACTTCAGACTGTCTTGTCTGCATACAGACACTTTTTTAAACCAAGTGAGGAAACCAGTTTGTTATCTTTTGCGAGAGGTCTGATACTTTCTCTTGGACCTGTAAAATAGCTTTTAAAGTAGCTCTTTCTGTTGCTGTTAATTCAGTTTAGCCAGCAGAGGGAGGTAAGATGTAAGTCAGTTATAAACTTGGTTACATATATTTTAATATTTTCTTTTGTGTGAGGCCTTTTAGAGGATATGAGATCCTTCATCTCACTGTCAATTCCTTAACAGGCAATACTGAATTTCATATTAATGCTGCCATGATAACAAGTTTTAATATCTTTTTTTTAAATGACACTGGAGTTTTTATATTTAACATGCTTAGGCTTTCAAAGAAGATGATTTAGATTAAAATACGTTTGGGGGGAGAGGTGTCCACTCTTTTCTGTAAGTGCAGGTTTTATATAAAGTCATTGTTGTTCAGTTACACTGGTATTTCTGACTTTGTCAGGTTGCAAGTTAGAGGACTTGTATGCTACTCAATATTCCCACATTCTATAAGTGTAATTGCTTCTGGTTTTTGCACACATCCAGGAGAATCAGTGTCATTTGTTTGGTTTTTTGTTTTGGTTTTTTTTTTAAATACTGCTGCTAAAATCAAAGTTATAGTGGAAAAATATAATACTTATAAGTAATGTGCTTGCAATCACTGCCTTTCAGCTGATGATGTTTTTGTTTGTTTGTTTTAAAAAGTGCTTATTAGGAGGGTACTCTTACTGGTTTTTTCATCATCATCTAGTGCTTAACTGGAGCTGTGCTTGACAAACATGAACTAAGAATGAAATTCCAGAGAAGGGAAGCTCTGAATTCATCTAAGAATAGTTGTAATTTCTTTAGGAACTGGTTATTGGCCAAAATGTTTTGCGGTTGCATGTGGACCATTTCGTTCAGATTCGTGACTTCTACTTAACATGCACGTGAGACACAGAGTTAAAGTATTCAGAATACAGTGAGGCACTTGTGGCTTTGCTTGGTTGGAGTTTTTTAAGTTGGGTTTGGTTTTTTTTTTTCCCTGTGGCATGAACTTGATTTTTTCAGCATTTCTTTTGAGTTTTTCTTCTGCAGTGTTTTGAGCATAAACTTTCAGCTTTTATTTAAATCTCGCTCAGTTGAATGTGGATTATTTATAGTGAAAATATTAGCGGGCTCTGACAGGCAAGATGGTCAAATGCAGTGTTTCAGGTTAATTGAAAATATTAAAGGAATTACCAGAACTGTATAAAATAATTTGGGCATTTTATAATTGTATATTTTCCCTTTTTTTTTTTTTTTTTTTTTCCCTAGGGAGTGTCCCGATGCAGACTCGGTTGTAAGTAGACTTATTTCCAAAACAAATGCATATGCTAATATTATCAAGCATGGCAATCTGATTAAATTTATGTACTGTCCCTGCAATGCATTATTTGTCTGATAGAGGATTTATTGTTTTGATAACATAGCTGATGTATTCATTTTGCTCAGTGCATAATCTTCAGCAATATATACAAACGTGTCAGTAATACGCCTATACTTCCTAACATTTTAGGTTTTAAGCAAGGTGTTTTTACTGCAAGTACTTGCAACTTCATTTTCCAAGTTAATGGTTGGCTAATAGGTTCTAAATAAAAAAAGGTTCAGTTTATTGTGCACCCAAATTTGCATTGTGATATTCCTTTGCTTACTACTGTTTCCTTTGAGAAATCCTTCTAATATCAATGGAGTTCTGCTTTATCACTGGAAATAGAGTATAGGAATATACTTTTAAAAATATGGCTTTAAATGCAGTATTTCTAGATGCACTTCATTAATGGCCTGGTTTTCATTGCTGTCAGTTTGACCTGTGATACATCTTACAATTTTATGTACTAAATTCAAATAAGTGACAGCTGCAAATTAAATTGGAATGTTAATACTTTTTTGCTTTCTTAACTGAGCCTTTTCTTTTTATTTAAACCTGTATGTTGTCTTTGATTAAACCTGTCTATGGGAAGATTACATCTACCTATAGCTATATTAGCTAATTATTTGTAGAATAATTTCATTGACTTTCTGCAGACTGATGTTTTTCAGTTCACCTATTTAGATGCCAATTATATTAAACAATAGAAGTTTTCATGTTCACCTGTTGTGTGGATTTTCTTCTTTGCATTTAGTATCTGGGAGTTTCAGTACCTAATATTGAAATTTCTTTTGAGAAGTATGGTTTGAATAACCTAGTAGAACCATTCTTCTAAAGAAGAAAAATTTAAGTTTTGCCACGTAATAGAACTACATGTGTAAGAACAGCCTGTAAGCATCATCAGGACAGTTATTTTATCCTGTGCAGATTCATCTTGACTTAGAGCAAATTTCTTTTCTTGGGTGTATTTAAGATAAAGTAACTTTAGAATTATCCCTGTAATTATCAGGCTTTTCATAGAAATAATGTCTTTTGACAGTTCAAGTTGAATCACTGGAGTGAGCCACAACTGAGTTTGACTTGCAATGTTTATTTTCCCCTTTGCTTATTTTGGTCTCTACATTTTGTAAAAGTAATTAGTTCAAAAAATTTGACTGTGAATGTGTTTGACATTCTTTCTGGCTGCATGGGGCACACCATATGATCTTCTAAGTTAATTGTTCTGCCTAGATATAATTTATACCTTGTAAAAAAAAAAAAAAAAAAAAAGTGCAACTTGCATAGTGTCCAGCAACAAAATTGATAGTTTTATTGTATTTTTTTTCTATGCCAATTTTTTTATGACTGCGTTTGAATTTAAAATTTGATCTATCATTTCTTCTTGCTTTTTACAAGTAACAGTATTATTCTGAATAGTACAATGCTTTTAATAGCAGAAGCCATTACTGTCATTCTTGTGAAAAAACTGCAGCATGCCATAAATGAGATTCATTTCAACCCTTACAAACAAGCACCCCAGAGTGCTTTGTATTTTAAATTTGGTGTCCTCTTTTGGAAGATCCTCTTTCAAATGCTTTTTATTTGTGTCTTATTTTAAGATTTCCTTTCTCTTTAATTTTCCAGACTTCAGCTAAATAGTTATAGACATCTATATTGTTATTTCTGAGAATTTGTTTTGTATGGATCTTTGCAATGAATTACACATTTCAGGAAATTAAACTTAGAAAATTGTTACTGAAAAAAAAAAAAGAAAATTGAAAGCAGTTATCATTTGTGGTTGATTGGTAGAAAATAATGAGGACCAGCCTTCAGAATTTCAGGTTGTTTAAAGTTGCTATGATTTTTGTCAGCTTTGGTTGCTCACAGAAAAACTCTGTCTGGCTTTTGTATTATTAACATGATCTTTTTTTTAAAGGTGGCTTTTGTTTATTTTTCAAGAATTTTAACTGTGTGAAAGGAATGTAAAAGATAACCACTTTACAATTATTTATAATGATAAGCACTGAGGTAAATGTTAAAATTTTAGAATTTAAGGATCCGATAAGAACTGAGTTCAATACTTTTATCTACCAGTTCCACATGATATTTTGTATCTTTGAACATGCAGTGTGTAGTCAGTATCATTAGGGCCTTCTCACTAGTCCAAAATGTATAATGCAATGTGTTCAAACTTGTATTCTCTGTTTCCAGAAAACAAAACAGTGAGATGGTCCTAAAAAATGTCTTTTGTACCAAAATGGAAGTTCTCAAATTGATTTGTGGCAAGCCATCCACTTACACTCATCCTTTCTGTAACTGCCAGATTGTATATGTTGAAAAATGTAATGCATTTGAATAAATTGTTAATTTCTGTCAAATTCTGTAACTGCTGTAAGAGGTTTTTATGTATAGAAATGCAGCTGTGAACTGAGAACTGGTATTTGTTAAAAAGGTTAGCCACTTCAATAAGCAGTCTCTGTTTAAATGTAGATGACAGTGTGTCTTAAGTTTTAAAATTCCTGTGTTGCTGCTATATGTCAATCTACACATGTATTATCGATTAAACTAAGCCTTCATAATTAAAAAAAGTAGAAAGTTAGGTGTGTGTACGCTAGAAAAAAAGTAGCAACTGAAGTCTAGCTTAGTGTGTTTATTACCAAGAAAGTTTTTCTAAAGGCAGGGCCAACGCTTGTTTCCCATGGGTGTGCGCTGTCTCTGTGGCCCATATGAGCTCTAGTAGAAACTTTTCCTCTCAGGAAGCACTTACAAGGTTCCTCTTATGTCCACTAAGATCTGAATTTGGACTGCAACCCTTGCAGTATCCCAGCCTTGGCTGGGAAACTTTCAGATCTGCTTACTTAAAAGGTGCACTGCTATACACAACATAGTATATAATTCTGTAACTGTAGGAGTTTGGAGAAGGGAGTAAGAATTAATCAAATAAATGGAAATGCCATCATTAACAACAGAGTCATGAACGTGTGTATCTCTCAAAATGATATGCCCTCTGTCATTATTACAAAGTGTGAATTAGTAAATAAAATTCTGATGTTTCAGAAAACAGAGTCATTAATCAGTTCAACTGTTCAAAATACTGAAAACATCATTCTGAAATTACTACTTAACCTGTAACATTTTGGGGTACCTTTTTGCTTGCTTTTGACACGATTTGTCTTTGTGGATACAAAGATGCATTCAGTGTCTCCTCCACACTATTCTTCTATTGGTTTACACAAAAATATAAATTAATGAAAGCAGAAGGTGTTTTAAGAATTATTATGAATTGATACAAAATCAATCTGAATCATTGACAAAAGTGGAAATACAAAGAGGATGATTTCTGACTCTGTATACACAGTGTGGTCAGACATTTTAAATTACATCTATTTAAACTTTAGAAATGGAAGGAAGTATAAATTTAGTATAAATTAGTATAAATTTCTGCACCTTGTTAGGAAAAAAGCCTGCTGAAAAAAAAAAGGCAAGGAATTTTTCAGTTTCTGTGTTCATAACTTCAGCTGTAAAGCATCCATCTCTGTTAATATGTACATAACTTTGACTTTTACTCTGAAGTTATAAATACAGGCTACATGGTAAATTGCTATTGCTGTGGAATAGATGAGTCAAATATCTTTTCAAGATCAGAAATAAGTAACATGAAAATATTAAGAAATAAACTTAGTATTTTAAGAACTTTTAAGATTTTAGCGCTTTCTAAGTATTTACTTTATCCAAGAGATTAGTTAGTAAATTAAAATAATGCAATGAAAATAACTTCTGCAAAGTTCTTTCATAATTTTATATCAAAATAGTCAGATTTTCCGTCTATACTGTGTGTGCCCAGTAATAACATCCTTTACATATATGGTCCAGCTGGAGGAAAAACTAAATGTTGTATATTTAAAGATTTTTGTTGGTTTTCAGTTCATCTTAACAATGAATGATCCTGATCTATTTAAAATTGCCCAGTATGACAATTAAAATAACTTCAGGATTCAGAAGTTATAGTATTGTAGGAAAATGTACCTACTCTCTAGCTATATGTTTTTGTTCTGTTTACTTTGATGTCAACTTGCATTAGTGTTTTTTGGAATAGAAACCAAAAGGTCTAGCGTAGCTAAGAACTCTGATTTAAGCAAGTAGAGGTAAGATACTGGACCTTGTGATCCTACTCTTACGACTTTTTTTTTTTTTTTTTTTTTTGATTAAAAAACCAAATCAAATAGCTGTGCAGTCCAGATCTTACAACCGTTTCAGGAAATTGCATCTATGTGTTCCATATTTTAAGGTTTGCGCTAAAAAATCAGATTTGGGCTTAGTTTGATGTACTATTTAGTAGGGCACAGTATTATAGCTCCTGTACCAGATTGTATTTCTTACTCTTTTTACTAAAATATTTGTTTAAATTCATTCTATTTAATTCACTAAGATATGAGACATCTCATTTATAGTCTTTATAGTATTTGCAAAGGAAATAGAGGGAAAACCAACTTTTTATTTATATTTTCCTCTGTAATTCAAAAGCTCTTCAAAGTGACCATCTCTTTAAATTTGGTTTCATATTTCAGCTGAAGCGGTTCCTTTCTAGTCCACTTGAAGTCTCCAGTGTAAGTTATTATATCTTGTGTCCCCAGCACAAGAGGGATGTGTACATGCTCAAGTGAGTCCAGAGGAGGGCCATGAGGATGCTCCAAGGGCTGGAGCACTTCTGTGAAGACAGGCTCTGAGAGTTGGACTTGTTCAGCCTGGAGAAGAGAAGGCTTTGGGGAGATCTTAGGGCAGTCTTTCAGTACCAAAAGGGGGCCTATGAAGAATCTGGAGTGGGACTTTTTACAAGGGCATATAGTGACAGGACAACAGGGAATGGCTTTAAACTGCAAGAGGGTAGATCTAGATTACACATTAGGAAAAAATTCTTTACTATTAGGTGAGACACTGACACAGGTTGCCCAGAGAAGCTGTGGCTGCCCCATTCCTGGAAGTGGTTAAGGCCAGGTTGGATGGATCTTTGAGCAGCCAGGTCTAGAGAAAGGTTTCGCTGCCCGTGGCAGGAGTTGGAACTGAATGATCCTTAAAATCCCTTCCAACCCAAACCATTCTATGATCTTATGCCTTATAACAGCAAAGTATACTTTGGCCATAGTATATATCTAATCTCTATTAGCCAAACTACTTCCCAGTACATAAATTCTAGAACAATAAAGTGATTGGTACACTAAAACAAATCACTTTTTTATATGAATCTTGTAACTTTTATGAGAAACTTATAACTGGTGAAATCACTACATTTTTCCGCCGCTTGAGTTGTGAATTTTTGCACTAAACTCACAGAGACATCCGAGCAGTTCCTATGGACTAACTCTGGATACACAGTAATGTGTGGGCTTTTCTATCCTTACTAGCTTAGAAAATCCAGGATGGGTGTAGGAAATATGTAAAGGAAAACTTTAGAATCCAATTTTGAGCACTTTCATATAAGTTTCATCCATGCCTTTTAATTACTGTGGATATTCTTTGCTAAAGCAACAATACTTACTGTCTTTTCAAGAGGGAGGGGAAGTTGTAACCTGTATAATCTGGAATGCTTTTACTCGCATATTAAAGTGCTGACTAGTACTTAGAAAAGGTTTTGCTTCTGCATTATCAGAGACTAAAGTAACTTAGCTGAGAGAATTGAAAGTAGAAACTGGGAAAGTATTTGGTGCAAGAGAATTGTAGGCTTATTTACCACTTGGTAGTAAAGCTGAAGTGTTTCTTTTGGTTTCTTTTAATGGAATACCAGTACAAGCAAATGCATTCAAACTTGACAGTTTTTATGGTAAATTTGGAGGTTGTTTTGTTCTGTTCTGTTCCTAAAGTATCTTGCGACACTACTTTTGAACTACTGATCATTACTTGGGATGACTGTAATAATGAGTGGTTAAGAACAATTATTTTCATGGGTTGTAGCAATCAAATTATAGTTTATCAATCATATAAAATTCAGTCTGATGTAAGAACAACATGAATGTTTTTTTAGTTATTTGTCAAGATAATATTTTTTGTTGTTTTTAGAACATTCCTGATGTAGATGATGAAGGATACAGCATTAAACCAGAAGCAACACATGATATCCTTTTTACTATTATTGTGCCAAGTTATTTGATGTTATTGCAGTTGTTTGGAGACAGGAAGTACTGACTAAAGTATTAAGCAAAGGAAGATGAATGACACTCATGCTTATGTTGCAACATAAGAAATTTTCATAGCTTTTGCAAAATGTACAAAATTTTGTTTTTCTTAGATTTTGTGTGTATGTAAACTTTTTTTAAGTAGAGTGGTTATCAGTTCTGTACCCGCACCCTCCCACTTCTTTGTAACACCATTAAAATGACTGGGAGCTCCAGCAGTCTGAAAATAAAATTTCTTTTTCTTAATAAAGTCATTATACCATATGCTGTTTCTAATTGGTGCTTCTAGCTTTTATTATGTTTTTATTAATGGCTTTGATATGCAGAATAGATTTTTCTTATGACTCATTTTTTATGGAGGCTCATGATTTTTCTTTGCTCTTCCTTTGAAGGAAAAAATTCTGTCTTCGTTTTTTTTTTCCTCCCGTCACAGAGAAGCCCTACCTAAGAGCTAGGAATAATTTCAGTAGATCTAAGCAAGCCTGATATATTAGCAAGACAGCTCATCTTTGAAAATCTATTCACTGAATTCTCTGGGTACTGCAAATAAAAGGTAAACTTACACTTTGCAATTACTGTAAATTTTGAAAACTTTTAAGCAGCAAACAGCACCTTAAAGTGAACAAGTCCATCATCATAGCTTCTCTGTTTTCATCAGCTTTGCACAATATGCCTCTGTTGCCCTCAGTGAAGATACCTGTACCAATAAAAGCAGCTGCTTTTTACAAAGTTGATATAAAAGTGACAGACTTTTATCCAGTTCTGAGAGAGGCATTATTTCATGCTTTGGATATACTTAGGAAAGGGAGAGAGGAGTGAATAAAATTCATGCTTTGTAAATTATTGATCTGGGCATCCTTTTCTACATAATACTTTCTGTTGTGAAACAGTAGAAAAGGCCATACACTCAGTGAAAAAGCTTAGTGATTTGCAGTCCCTGTCAGCCAGGTACTTTAGCTGCTGAAAATCTTTACCCAATTCAGGAATTCATCAGTTCTCTTCCTCTTTTCTTCCCTTAGCTTCCAGGAGTGAATATTTGTTCTATTGATTGGAATTCTTCAGATGATTTGTTGGAGGAAATTATTTAACCATAATGGAAGTTAGTCTTAGTAAATCCAATCTTAAGTGTTGGAAAAGCATTTTACAAGAGCTGCCTGATTCATAGGAAATAAATCTTGAAACTCAGTGATAACTTCCAAGACCAGAAATGTTTTGATGAAATGAAACTGACTTGTCTATGAAGCTTACTTTCCTAGGTATGATCCATTTTGGGAGACAGGTAAGCTGTAAGATGAAGACATTTGACTTCAGGGATTCTTTCAGCTGAAATGGATGTGGAATATCTTTAGGGCTCGGGTTTAATTTTTGTCAGGGAATAGTTTGAAGATATTTAATTCAAAGGGCTGGTATATTTCCAAGTGAAAATAGCAGGAGCAAGTTTTAGAATATGCGTGCTTCCACTAGGTGATACAAAACTTTTAAGTAAAGGAAAATTTTCAAATTCTTTTTTGTCAAAACAACTGTGTCTTTTGAGACTTAGCATAGCTCTTTCAGGGCTTTTCTTCAGTGCAGCTCTTGTGCATATAAAGAAGGCTAAATTAATCTGTGTCTTTTGATTATTTTGAGGACTGAGTTGTCATCTCAGTTCCTTTTTTTCCAAAGATGACAATTTTAAGCAACTGACGTTCAGTTTGCTGTGCGGCCTTCTGTGTAACTGGCATCCTTTCTTGCAACACTTTTAGTGTCAGTTTACAAAAGGGGCAAGTAATATTGGCTGCCACTCCTTCCTCTGCTGTTAATGCTTTGTATAGGTACCATGGGCATTTCACTGCTAACTGAAAAGGCTAGGGCTTTCCTTCACTTGGTTTAAAAGGATTCCTGTATTTTTCATGTGTGTTAGAATCCCTGGTTTTGTCTTAAAAGTCATAAATTTAATATGAAGAAGTGTTGCTACTGTAGTGTCTTTAATTTATACTGATGCCTTCAAATATGCAGATGTTCAGTTTTGAACATAGATACCTTTTAGAACAGAATACTTTTATGAAGATGAATGAAAATTGTAACTCTGAGTTGTGAATTTTGAACAGTGGATGTATTTGAAGTGTCTGTGTAACCACAGAAAGAGGTTAGGCAGCATTATTTATCTGTGGTGTTGACATAATTTGAGCATTTTGTAGAGTGGAATTATGAAATTGATCAAGCCGATGAATTTGAAGTATTTCCACCTTAACTAAGAAAAACATTCCAAAGAGAACCATTTCTATTCAAGCAGTGATTCTGATTCTGAAGATGATGAACCCAGAAGGTTCCACGTAGAAATAAAACCTGTCCAGCCAAGTAATAGTTCTCAATATACTGTGCCTTCCTTGGATGAATTAAAAGTATCTATAGGGAACATCACTCTTTCTCCAGCAATATCTGTAAGTTGCTTTGTTCCTGGTATGTTTAATGTGCAGAAGAGTGGCAAAGAATTTGTAGTGTAAACTTTTGTCTTACTGTTCAAAATTTATTCTAGGTTCAAGTTCAATGATGCGGTTTTTCTTGTGTACTAGGTCATCTTTTGTACGTTTTATTGCAGCATAACATTAAATAATTCTCCCTACTGAGATTTTAACTTTCCTTTGAGTCTTGGGCATGCTCAGTCCTTGTCTTTCTGCTAATGCCACCCCAGGACATTTGACTACATTGTGGAGTTAGCTGAGCATACTTTTAACATAGCCTACTTGTTAGTATTCAGTAATACACAGAACTTTAAAACAGATCATATAATACAGATACATGTAACATTTACAGTGCAGTTTTATTGATGTATTCTGCCAGTCCTCAGAATGATTACCCTTTATATCATGAGATGATATTACAAATAAATAGTAGTAAAGTATGGTAGTGCAATGTTCAGATCAGAATAAGAATGGTTCTGATATTAAGGAAAATATTGTGCATAATATATTGAAATAATAATGATTATTTTTCTTTTTTTTTCCTGACATTTTGAAAGCAGAGACACAGTCCTGTAAGTACAGTATGGCTCTTTATTCACATTTTTAGATTAAACCCAAGTAGGTGTAGTATGTGAGGGGAGTCACTGGGAGAACCTTAGGAATGTTTCTTTTCATATATACCGTGTGATATATAAGCTGTTTAATTTTACTGCCCCAGCCTGTGAAGAAAGGGATTTAGTAATACAGCTCCTTTTGTTAGCTCTCCAGTGTTCATTCCTGCCTTACCTTACACTGGTGTGCCAGGTGTGCACTGATTGCTTTGTCTTGCCTTACGTTCTGGTCTTCTGCAAGCTGAGAATTTTTGCCTGGCACTGAAAGCGAAGTGTCTCATAGAAAATTAGTGGAAACAAGAACCCTGGGACTATAAGGCATTTGATTTGGCAGTAAAAGAACTTATTCCTAATTTATTTTTTCCTATTTCAGGCACAGATGAATCAAAATTTATCCAGTAAGTGTGCATCTTTAACTTTTAATCTATTTATGTTAGTTTTTTAACATGGCATCAAAATAGGGTTTTTTTAATTGTTGGAGAAATGAACTTCTTAAGTATCTATATATTAAATAAAAAAAGAAATCTCTTGTCAGTTCTAGATACCTGTTCTTTTTCAATATGCTTGGGTATTCCCTGTTCTGAGAAATAGATGAGGTTGGCTGTGACAGTGATAAGGAGCAATGGGAGGACTCCATGGTAAAGGCTACTGTGGAAGTTCTTAAAACCCTTCTACCCACTCAAGTTTAGTATGATCCAAAAACTAGCAAGGCATGCTCGCTCTGTTTTATAGTCAAACACATAAAAGGTGGCCCTGGAGATAGAGGACAGAGCATTAGTCTCTATGCTGTAGGGTTTCTTCCAGTGGGAAATCAAGCCAGATTTGCTGAAGAATTATATTGAAGTAAGCAGTATAATTCAAGGAAGAAATTTCAAGTGAATAACACTTCCTCCAGGAATGCATTGCTTTGTGTAGTCCTCTCTTATTGGAATGTATTTCAGGGCTACCTGAATTTATATTATGAAAAAAAATGTGTTTTCTCTTTGTCACTTTAATAATTCATAATTAGTTTTGAACTGCAACTGTTAATTATAGAATTAACTAGGTTGTAAAAGCCATTTAAGATCAAGTCCAACTGTTACAACAGGACTGCCAAGTCCACAACTAAGCCATGTCAGTGTGGGCCTCATCTACACTGGTTTTGAACATTTCCAGGGATTCCACCACTTCCTTGGGAGGCCTGTTCCAATGCCTTACCACCCTTCCAGTAAAGAAGTTTTTTTAATGATAGTATTCTCTACCTTCTTATCATGAAGCTGAATTTTTTATTTTAGAGTGCCACAGCTTTGGCAATAATACTGTGTCTTTTGTTTAGGTGAAGAAATAACAAAATCAAAGTTTTCTGCTCCAACTAATGAGTAAGTTCAAATTTAAAATTCTGTCAGAAACAGTTTCATGGGAATTTGGTCTTATTTTGATATAATGCTCAGAAACTCATTGGAAATATCAGATGACTGCTATTTTAAGTCAGGCATCTGTTGCATCAGAAGGAGTAAATTATGTAGCAATGGAGGTTTCTATTAATTTGTTTCTCTCTTCTAATGTACTTGCTTCATTGTCATCCATCTGAATTGTTACTTATAATGACATGATTACAAAATATTGGGTTTTATTAAAATCTCAGGTTTTAAATAAGGCAGGTTTAGTTTCTATCCTGTAGTATTCCATGGTAAAGTGTTTAAGATTACAAGCCCATATTTGGACAGGTCTGCGTACATTGTTTATAAATGTATATACAGAAATATTTTAAGATGTATGTCTCTTTGAAAATTATAATCCTTTGACTGACATTATTAAGTATGTCCACACACAAAATTTCATCAAAGTGTCAGTTCAGTTAGTCTCCTTATCAGTTCCTTGACCTGCAATTTGTAAGTACTTCTTTTTATATGCAAAGACTAACTGATGAAGAAGAATTTCACATTTATTTATCATGTTTATTAACAAACTACTACCAAAGTTGTAGCTTGATATTTATTTAGATATACTTCTTTCATTTATATCCCAATTGTAACTCCTAATATAGAAGGGCAAACAGTGACCTCCTGGCATGGGACCCACTTTTCAGCAGTTCTCTTGAATCTTCCTCTTCAGCTTCCTTGGCATCCTCTTCCTCCTCAGGTAAAATATTTGATAGTAGAAAACATTTTGTCTGTATACTTCAAGGTGTTCTGTTGTTGCTTTTGTAGTTATTGCAAGGCGATGTGCTTAGACTATTGAATGAATTTTGTAAAGCAGTATACTTTTATTTTAAGCCTACCTACTGTGTGTCTGTTTTCCAACCTCTCCTGTCTTAATGTAGAGACTCCTCCCACGTGCCTGAGAAAGAAATTGTTCACTGTTTCTTTTAACTATGTATTCATATACCAAAAATTATAATAGACCTCCCTTCTTTGTTCACAGTCATGGCTTTCTGGCTGTTTTCCTCTGTGCTTGATCATACGGATTAATGGAACAGTAAGGAAGAATATATGTATCAATAGGGGAATTCTGCACAACTAGAGTTAATTCTTCTCGGTCTTAGGATGTCCTTTTAGCAGCAACCAGTATTGCTATGTAACATTTCAGATTTTAAGTGGAACTTATTCTTTCTTTATAAATTTGTGTTCCTTTAAGTTTTTATTTTTAACAAATCTAGCTTTTGAAAATCATTAGATTTAGGTAACCAGTCACTATTATTGGCTAGTGTCTTCCAGTTTATAGCATATGTAAGGATAAATTATACAGAAATATATATTACTTGAATATGCTGAAAAGAAGTGGTTCTTTCCCAAAATCTGTTTTGCTAGCTTTCAGTCTTGTGCTAGAGTCTGCAGAGCAAGTCCAAGGACACAATTTGCTATGCTGTTGGTTGTTGCTGTATCCAGTTGTTCATGAATGGAAACTCAAAGCAGGTTAGGAAATTCTGGTAGGAAATTCAGCCTTTCTGTCAGCAGAACTGTGGAGAAAGTGTTCTCTGGTTTATGAGTAGTGAGAGGTAATTGGGATCTTTAACAGTCTCTGAAGCCACATCTTGAGGGAGTCATCTACCCAAGCCATCATATGTGAAAAACGCTTATGCACAGACCCCTACATTTAATTGAAATTGGTGGAATATCTCCTGTGAGAAAGCTGGTATCAAACATCTGTGCTTTGGCAAACTTTATCTGCTAAATAATCATTTAAAGGATTGTTGTTCTAGGAGTTAACTAATATATTTACACTTGTGAAATGATCCGTGGAGTTAAGTAGAAAGTAAGTGTCCAAAAGTATAACAAATTACTAATATGTTTTGGGAGGAAAAAAATACTGGATTGATGTAGTTTATATTGTTGTTTAAATCAAGTTCTGATGCTCACTAACCTGCATCTTATTTCTAAAAAGTTTAAAAAATACTTTAATCTGATTGTATTTTCTAGAAATCATCTGTTTTATCTTCAACTTGGAGGTTAATATAGGTAAATTGATGCTTAAAGCTTTGAAAAATCTCCATCAAAACTTTAAATTACATGAATTACTTGTTCTGTATACAGCATATCTGCATATCCTAGTGTAGCATGTCCCACAGATTACTGTTCTCTTTTTACTGTTGAAACATTTTTTTAGCTATTTTTTTGTAACTGTGTTAATCATTGAACACTTAAACTACCCCGTGGTATTTGAGCAGACCGTGGTTTATGCAGCACAGAAGTAAACCTTGGTCATCCATGAATAATCCTGCTTTATTAGAAGTTTAAGCTAACTTTGTTATTTTGAACAAACAAAACAGGCATTTTTTTAGCCATCTATTGATATTATAAGATTGTTTCTTTTTATTTATCTTCCTCATTTTCATCCATATGTATTTTTAAAATAGTTTTGAACATTTTCACATTGGTTTTGGGATAGGTTTTTTGGTAGTACTTTAAAGCCTTTGAGTAATATTTAAAATATCTATTAGAAAAGGAAAGCTGTGTTTATGTTGGCTTAGATTATGCACTTGCTCATAGCAAAAAGGCCACATAAAGAGGACACCTATACTTTTTATCTGAACTTTTAAATATGTTGCTGTTTTTTGATTCTGTATGTCACTCTGCCGTTGCTCCTAGCTTTGCCAATCTGCAAGATGTTGAGAACTGACTAACCTTGCTTTTTATGCTTCTTTTGTCATCTACTGCAACAGGCAACAGCCAAATGCAGGGAATACTTGGCGGAAAACTCCTGTTTTCCAAAAGCCTGAAGACGATAGGATGAGAGAGGAAATAAACTGGGGTGGATCATGCCTTGTACATATAGTAACTCACTAGATACAGGTTGATACAGACAGAATATCAAACAGGATCTCATGACTGCATTGTCTGCATTCATTCACTGGACAGCCATTTATGTTGGGCCTTCACATTACAAATATTAAGGGTAAGAAGATAAAAATGTTTAGAAGGAACAGGATAGGATAGTTTTGATTAAATAACCTTGAAATAAAAGAAGAAAGCTAGAGTAGGACACAAGAACAAAAACACAAAGATGAGTGGGAGTTAAAGCATGACAGGGACGAAGTTGGAGGAATAAGGAAAGTAGGGCCTTAAGTGCAGAGAAACACAGATTACTTTTTGGCTCACTTGAAAAATGGGAAGTGATGTGGTCGGCAGTATGAATGAAGTACATGTGGTATGTGGCTGTTGATTTTTGCTTTTATTTGTAAGTGGGATTTTTAGCCTAGTAGAGCAGTTATTTTTCATGCTGGCTAGTCTCATGCAGTGGATATTGAACACTTTTTTGAATATTGAAATTTTTATCTTTTCAATGTTGGTCCTAGTTTCAATTCTTCCCTTTTCCTTCAGCTACACTAAGAGAGCACAATAGGAGCTCCTCCTCATCTACCACTGATTTGCCTGGGTGTAGAGTATGTCAGTCTTTGCTTGGACACCAGACAGATTCTGGGTCTGCAAGCCCATCCTCACCAGACTTTAGCATTGGCATTTTGTGCAAATCTGGTGTTACAGCAGCGACATCAGAGAATACCACTACTTCATGGTCTCAGAGTCAGTGGATTTCCTTTGCTGATGAACTTCTTTCAATTAGACACACAAGCGCAGACAAGAAGGAACCCCAAAGATTGCATTTTAAAACTGAAAGTGCCTGCCTTGCCTCTTCTGCTTTGCTTGGGACTTCCTCCAACAGCTGTGCTTCTGAGGATCAGAGTGACCTTTTCAGTAATGCTCTATGCTGTGAACAATTACTCATTGAAGAAACTGTCACTGCTGCTGAAATTTCTTCCACATCATCTTCAGCACTACTGGACTATAGTTTAGTGTCTTCTTGTGCTCATACAAATAAGGGTATGGCAAGCATGCATTGTGTACTGCTCTTTGCTAATAACTGACTCCAGAAAGCAAGCTTTGGACTCATTTTTCTTTTTGTTATGATTGTTAACCTGATGTTAAAATTAACTCATCTTCTTATTTAGAATGTACTAAACTGCTTGTTAGCACCAACATCCATGATAGTTAGGACAATGAAGTAAATATTCAACATGAAATAAGAAGGAAATTTCAGATTATTCAATTAAAGACATTGCTTTCTCTTAGCTATGCAGAGCTTTACTTTTCTAGAAGAAGGAATGTATTTTTGTGGAATGTCAGCAGATCTCAAAGATTAAGTGATTCTTTTTGCAAAAACAATTCCATTCCTAAGTAGCTTTGTATAGATTAGATTTCAGGTTAAATAAGTAGAACTTAAAACTGTTCCTTTTTAACACCCCATATTTTGAAGTGTGGATGATATCACAGTAATGCTATATACTAAGAGGGCAAAGTGCATATGGGCAAGTGTGCCATCACTCACTGAATATACCTGTAGTAATGCAGCAGACTACTCAGTGTTTAGCATGCACTGTCATCTTGGAGCATAACAAGAATTTTAAAGGAATTACTGGTATTTTAGAAATTACTTTATTAGGAAACATTTGAGTTTGCAACTCTTAAGATGAATGAGGTCAGTATTAGCCTATGTTCTTTCTTCCCAAGTCAGCAGTGAAACTCCCATATTTAAATGACAGCAGAGTTAAGCTGAATGCCTGAAAAAAATCCATATTTAAAGTTGCATTTTTAAATATCATTAACTGATTTAATTTAATAAGAGTCATCCAGAATAATTTGAGGAAGATAACAGAATGTGCTGCAACAACATAGTTGTACATACATTAATATTTCAGTATATTTTGAAGTTAACTTTGTCTGGCATACTCATTGGATGGCATCTTAACATTCTGAAATATAATTTTATTCGGAACAGTGACTTTGTAAAAGTGGCATCTTTATACTGCTGCCACCATCTGTTAGTTGTTTCTGTTAGGTTTAGAAGAACATGGGGCAACTTCTACTAGAAACATAACTTCCAGTTATTCAATTCAAGTAAGTACATATTAATGTTCAGTGTGATCTTTCTAATATTTATTTCCTTAAATTTGCTTTCTTTCAGCAAGGCCTACAACTCCTCTTTCTATAGGCACCATTGTACCCCCTCCAAGGCCAGCTTCAAGACCAAAGCTGTCTACTGGGAAACTTAGTGGGATTAATGAAATAGTATGTATTGATTGGGATTTTTTAACTTTCCATTGTAACTTGATGTCAGAGATACCATTCATTTATGCCATTACAGTGGAGTTGCTTTGCAGCTAATGTTCAAGGAATCAGGCAGATTTTCACCATTGCCAGACAGGCATGGATGTTGTTTGTCCTAACAACATTACTGTAACAAAATAATTCTTAACAGAACTACAGAGGTCTAAAACATAATTTTTGCATCAGCTGAATGTTTTTAATTGAACAAATCAGTAATTTAATTAAAGGCTAGCCTGTGTATAAAATTGAAGTTTTCAAAATGTGGAATACTAGTGAAGTTATTAACAAAGCTCCATTGATTTAGAGATATCACTAAAGCTTTGGGGAATGAGTGGTATTAAGTGGATCTTTATCAAGTCATGTGTTGACACAAGTAGCCCTGCTGTGACTTCTCCCTGCGCTTCGTGTTGATTGATAGAGAAGGTAGGTGCAGCAGCTGCCCATCAAGGGTAGTGAGATGTTGCACACTGCTCACTGGCTGCAGTGTGGGTCCACCTGCTGATAAGGAATGTGGCAAAGACTGCGAACACCCAGACAGCATATCACACCCAGCCACACTTAATCTCCTCTGTGAATTCTTTAGGTTTCATTTGACTTACTGAGTTGGAAAAAAGTTACTGTGGTTAAGATAGTTTAATCTAAACTTTTGTAATTTAGGATAGAAGGAACGTTTTAAGATCTGTAGGCCAGCCTCTTGCTCAAAAAAGGGCTGTCTTCAAAATTGCATCATGTTGCTCAGGGACATGCAGAGTTTTGAAAATCTCTATAGAGAGGAAAATTTTACAATCTCTTTGGGCAAGCCTGTTCCAGGGTTTAATCATGAGGTTACAAGAAGAAATGTTTTCACCAAGTTCAGCTGAAATTTCCCTTGCTGTAGCTCTTGCATCTCTGAGAAGAGCCTGATGCCGCCTTCTTTGTAAACCCTTTTAGCTAGTGAAAGACTGCTTCTAGATCTCCTTAGGCTTCTGTTCTCCAGGCTGAACAAACCCAGGTCCTTTAGCCTATCTCTCTCTCATGTGCTTCAGTTCCAGCTATTTTATTTGGCCTCTGCTGGACTCACTTCCAGTTTGTTGGTAGCTCACCTTTAGCTCTATAAATCCACATTTGCTGCACACATACAGAAGGCTGTAGGCTTAGGTTCTGCTACTGTGTTATTGCACAATTATTGACAGGCTGCTACATAATCAAATATATTAGATTTAACTACCCAGGCAAAAACTTAATAATGGTAATCTATGAAATAATGGAAACAATTATAATGGGAAATGTGGTTTCTCGGATTTGCACAAAATACAAGGGTAGATAAAGCATTTAAGAAGCTATGTTGAGAAACATTATGAAATTGGGGCATGAAATTAAGAACTCCTCTACTTACAGTCTTTTCTTTCATCACTTTAAAATCACTTTGTGTAATGCTTTTGTAATCTCTTTTGTTCAGCCTAGGCCATTCAGCCCTCCACTGACCTCTAACTCCAGTCCACCTCCTGCAGCTCCCTTGGCACGTGCAGAGAGCATTTCCTCCATATCCTCTTCTGCTTCTCTCAGTGCAGCAAATACACCTACAGTTGGTAGGTTTTTGTTATCCTTGTAATTGCATTTTCCAAAAAACAAAAGTAATGTGTCTTTTTCCTCAAGTTAGTGAAGTATGTAAGCTAAAGAGGTGTTTAGTAAAAGCAAAAAACTCAAACAAAAGAGATGACGACGAAGAGCAAATTAGTTTTCATGTGTTGCCGCTAATTTCAGAACGTTTTCTCATATTTTTAAATGAAAGGCCTTTAGGTTTGATAACAAATGAAAAGGAGACTTATTAAGGGATAGGTTTTGCGTGGTTGGTTTGGCTTTTTTAAAGACATCTAACTTGTTTCTGTAGCAGAATTGAAATGTTTTGTTCCTGATTATATTACCACTTCAGTCCCAAGCCAAATCAGATTTTTGAGTTAACAGTTACCTGTGAATGTTACTGATGCCAAGGATTCCGCGCCCAGGCTCAGCAACTCAGGAGAGTGCCTCACAGCTTCTAGTGGGAGTAGTGCCAGTTCTGCACTGGAAGTAGTGCAACTGTTTCCAGCTGCAAGGCAAAAGCTAGTAAGGTTTGCCTAGCTGTTACAATTCAGTGTCCACCAGTTTCCCAAATGCTGAGAAGCATCATAGAAACATAACTGATATTTTGGTTGCCAAAGTTCACCCAGGCTCACATCCTCAGGCCTCAGCACCAAGGAACCCCAAGTTGGTGGCAGCAGCATCAATAGCCCCAGCTGTGAGTGTGTGTGTTATTGGAAACAGTGACAAAGTGAAATCATGAGGTGAGGGAGGAGGTAAGGAGGTGTGTGCTGACACTGAGGTTTGACAAGTTTATTCACTGGGCCTAGAAAAAGTAAACAAGAACAGTTCTGTCCACATTGGCTGTAACAACTAAATAGTCCTAAAGAGCTGGGAAGGACAGTGCATATAGCTGAAGGACTATGGGCATGAGAATATACTCTGCACTAGTGTGCATATTCTTTTGACTTTTGCACAATACAGTGTTTCTGTTGCCCCATTTGTTCAAAATAATAGAGTTGACTCTAATGATCTTT